>CM077465.1:10525280-10584054 GCA_039654755.1 Calcarius lapponicus | reverse complement strand
AGAATCATTTAATTTCAAAGGGACCCAGGAGACAATTTACTCACCCGTAAACCTAACACTGCCAAGACCCCCACTAAGATGTGCCTAAAAGACACACCTACACATCTTTTAAATACCTCCACAGATGACTTCACTGGGCAGCCTGTTCCGTGCTTGACCATTGTAAACCTCCTCTGATGGAAATTGAGGCAGTTTTTTCTCATTCATTCCTTCTGTGAGGAAGTTTCTAAGGCCAGAGCAGTTGGGGTGCACACAGACAACAGCACTGGATTGTGATGGCACATTTTGGTGAGGAAGGAAAGGTGGCAAAACACTGACAAATATCAGCTTCATTATCTGGAAGAATTACAGAAATTCTACCAAAACTTTGCCTAAAATTATTTTCAGGTCAGACAAATTTCCTCATACACATAAAAGGGGAAAATGTCTTACCCAAGAACAAGGAATAAACAACCAGTCCTGGGTCTCATATTGAGGAAGGATTAGAGGACTCCAAGCAAACCACTGCCTGTCTGAGCAGAGTGGTTTCTTTACTCTGTCCCTTCATCCTGACATGGGGATTTCAAGCTAATGAAAACCAGTGGCATTTAACTCAAAATCACACTGTGTTCTTAATATCCGGGAAGAATCCCAGATGCCAAAGAGTAACTAAGATATGGTTTTATAGAAACAATTATCTTTTTGTCCAAGAATGGGACTCTCAAAAGAAACTGATGACAGACAAAACAACAGTCAAGAATTGTTTCCTCCTAGAAATCTTCCAAGCTAAATAACCAAAACCAAATCTGAATCTTAAAATCTAACCACCTTTTAGAAACCAGCTTGAAAAAGGATGCAACTACTCAGGAAACCACATTGCCATCCTTCAGGCAAAAATGGGATATTGAAAACTTTCCTTTGGAGAATTAGGGTGAAAAAGTGCAACTGAAAACAATATTCAGAATGTCCCACCCAATCTGTAGAAAGATTTTATTGTTCTGATAATCTCTAAACAGTTTATTTTAATTATGACCTAATAGTAGCTGAAATTATGAAACAAAAGGCTTGTGAAATTGAAAAAGCTGTTATTTTCCATTTTGAAATATTTAAAGAAATAGTTTCAAAATTACTTTTAAAAATCTTATTGTTGTCCAAATCTTAAAAAGTTATTTCAAGTGAACTTTCTTCATAGAAAGTTTCAAGATGAAAATGGGAAACACAGCAGATTAAAATCACTGTGAAATCCTGGATCAGGTGCAAAGGTAGGGGTAGCTAGAGATGCACAGATTATGGTCATCGTCACTGGCAATAGGCATCATTTTAGCAACATCCCACTAATCTGGTTTTGTCATTACAATCCCACAATTTTCTCCTAAGGTCAATAAAATAACAGCCATAAGCTTCAGTCCCCCAATGACTGGCAACTCAGAAGCTAAAGCTAAGATTTCAGGGCATAAACATTTTCAGCTTTGTGATGAAAATCCTCAGCTATCCTTAAAGTGGATTGGAGATTAGAGGAAGGGGAAGCAGATGTGTAACTAAGGACTCACTCAGGAGAGGAAGGGGAAATCTCCTCTGCTCACAACATCCACCTGCTTATTATCCACTAAGGTAAAAACTCCTCCTGCTCTAATCTGCCATAACTATTAAACTGAAGGGGAGTTAAGAGAATTCAGCTCCACAGAGGACTGAGATGTTAAAAAAGTAACATTTGTTACAGTCATTTTGTCACTAAAGGCAATAACAATTTTCCACTGTGTCTGTTTTGGGTTTTATATCTTGTTAAAAGCAACCTAGATTACTTGGGTTAAAGGGAAGAAGTTGGAAAATCATTCATTCTGGGTCAAGATGAATGGAAGAAAGGAAATTGGAGAAAATTAGTTTAAAATGTAGCTTGTGTAAGTGACCAACAGAGAGAGTTCTAGCAAAAACAAAAATTAAAAACTGAGAAGAAACTTGTTACTTAAGAGTCTATTTTCTCTTGAAAAGCACTGTTACTGCTGAAAGGTACTGATATTATGAGCTTAATATGGTTCAGAAAAAGAGCCTGTATAAATATTTTATTAAATATTTTATAAAAGAACTTTATTGTGTCTGGAAAAAACAGATATACTTTTACTTGAGCTACACAAATTATGTGAAATCAAAACAGGGGGGTCATTCTTGGGCAAAAGATGGTCTCTTGTCCTTCTGTAATGGTCACATATCCACTTTTCAGTTCACTTTATTCAGATTTCATCTTTTTTTTTTTTTTCTTCTTTTAAACATATAATACAATTCAAAAGACGCAGCAATGTTTATGAGGCTTTTAATCAAGTGTGACCCATAATGGATTTTGGAAACAATTTTTTTGGTAGGAATTAATCTTTACTAGATATTGAATAGCTGATTGATAGTGAAAAATATGAAAAATGCTCCAAAAGCCATTATTTTTAAAAATTTTTGCAAAAATATTAGCTTCTTGAGGATTTTTAAATGATAATGAAGCCGAGTGTAATTACTTCAGTGTCAATTGTACTACTGACATTTTGCATATTTTCCAAGGAGAAATGAAAAATTTGAAGATAAGGGATCTTTGATGTTTTGTTTCTCTCTACCACTCAGGAGAAAGAGAGAAACCCAAAACCAAGATAGAGATTTTCAAAACACTGTCCAGGAGAAATTCTGCTAATTGCTTTGATTTGCTGAAGTATCCTGCACATGATACATCCCGAATTTGGACTTTAGACTGTCAGTAACAGTAAAGCAGCACCTTAGGGCCTGGCGTGAGCACTAAATTTGTCGGTGGAGGAGATGCTTGGTAGTGAGGTGTCACTGTGCAGCCTGCGAGCACATCTAACAGCAAGGGGGTGTGTGAGGGAGGAACTCCCCCCATCCTCCCAGGTGTGCTGGGCCAGCAGGGCAGATGCTGTTCCTCTCCACACCCTGAAGAGAGGTCTAGGGTCAAACTGTGCCAAGTGTGAGAACTTCCTCAGTGCCTAGAGTCAGAGCAGGATATACTGTCTTCTGTTATAATTGTGTTCTGAATTGTGTTTTGAATTATAAAGGGAAAAAGCTTGCAGAGACCAGAGCTGCTTCTCAAGAAAACCAAACCGAAACCTTCATTTTTTTTTTTCAGAAATGTTCACATTTTCATCAGCACTACAAAACTGCTGTTTTTCACACATCCACGGCACATTTTACAAGTGCATCATAAAAATATTTTCCCAGTATGGATTTCATTGTAAGCAAACTACACGAACAGAGCTAATACCCAGGATTTGTCATATTTGTGAAAGACATAGACGTTGCTTAGGTTGGAAGTGTAGCAACACTCATATCCTGAATCTGAGTGTCTTCTGAAGAAGCAAAAACTGGCATGATTTTCCATGTATTACTATTCAACTGGATTCTTCTTCACATATATTTCCAGAAAAATCCTTTGCCTGGGCCCCACTTGTGATTTGACCAGGAATAGATTAAAAACTCTGCACATATTCTTTTTTTATTCATCCCTAAGTGACATATTTCCCAACAGAGCACTTCTTGGACTCTGCAAGAGACAGAGATTAAGTTCATCATCATGAACTTTTGCTATTACTTGTAGAGAAAGAATTATAATAACAGCTCTAGTACCTCTCATATTAAAGTACTAAAAATTAGAGCTGTATTAAAGTTTTGAAAATTGAAATTTCAAAATTTTGGATAAGATTTCAGAGAAAAAATGGTCTGATTTTTTAATAAAAAAACATTATGACAAATATTGCCTAATGGTGGGGCCCTCAGAGTGTTATTTCAAATAGTTTATCTCATTAATTGTTCCATTGCGGCTTCTAACATCACACAGAAATGTAGCATGTAATAAATACTATTTTTAGATAACACATTGCACTTTAATATCATTCTTTGCATATATACATTCTGCACAGTCTGATATCAACTTACTTTAATTACTAATGTGCACTCTGGAACAGTGGTAAAACTAATATTCAGAATATTTTTGCTATTTACCTCATAATTTGGCAAGCTGATCACCTGATGCAGGGAAGCTAGGCTGACCAAATTCTTTCTTATGGTACACTGAGAACTGGCACAATGAAAGAGAAAGATATTTTCAAATGTTAAACCAAATTTGGAATGGTGTACAGAAGTGTGAAGTATTTATTTACAACATTAAAGCTTTTGTCAGATTTTAATGTGGAATAAAAGCATAAGACACTGAAAATTAACACAATGATTCATCAAAATGACATTTTTATTTCCATAGTTGGATGTCCTATACTTCACAACAATTTTCTAATGATTATGAAACACCAAGGCAAAAGACAAAGTAGCAAAAACATAATTCCTTGAATATATTCACCATCTTATTTGTTATTCACTAGCTTTGGTAAAAGACTCTTCAATAGAAATACAGAGAGGTCAAATTCAAATTGCTGCCAAAGAAATTCCAGGAACAACCAGCAAGATGAGGTAGCTGGTTATGAGTGGAGTGGGTGGAATGGAGTGGATGTGGGGTTCATTTGTGGGGTCAAAACTGAAAAATAAAAACAGAGGGAGGAATGTAGACCAAAAAAAGTAAACCAGGATGATTTCTTCCAAATATTAACTAATGATGTGATTTTCCATGTGCTTTTCTTTTTTGCACAAGATGCTAGTTGCAAGGACATCGCATCACAGAAAATCTGCTAAAGCATAGTACAAAGAAGTCTGTGTACCTTGCTTGAAGTTCTCAAGTTGTAGATGCCAGCAGCTGTTTATATTTCAAATACCCACCTTGTAGTAAGCCTAGACTGTCTTCTAGCCCTGGAAAGATTAGGATAATTTGGTGACAGGTAATATTTATAAATGTGTGGTATGTTAAACCTTACCTTGAAATTTGTTCTTTGGAGCTTAACTGTATGCAGATGTTTGAACACAAACTTTCAAGTAATATAAGGTATATGTGGGGCTGAAAGAGGTGCAATATTGTTCCAGGAATTGAAAGGTGTCATGGAAGTTTACTACTTTTGTGGATCCGAAAAAAGACATATTATTATATTTAATATATTATCGAATACAGGTTATGCCGTTACTCTACAGCAAACAAGAAATAAAAATTGGATCCAGCTTTCAGCTTTTGTAATTTTATAGCTTCATGGTTTCAGTGTACCTTAACCAGCTTGGCCAGTAAATGACAACAACTAACCTATGCTGAAACATCAAAAAGAAAAGCAATTTTTCTGAGTACTGAAGGATACTCTTGCTTGCTATAGTTGCTCTTTTGGACCATCAATAATAATCAGTCATTCAAAATATTGTTAGTCTTGAGCAGAGATATTACGCACATCTGAAAAAACAGGCACCATAGCAAAATGCAGACGATTCAGCTCAGTTCAAGTCTGCTTGGGATTTTCTAGTGTTTCTAAAGGCCAGCTGAAAGAAATGCTCAGGGGCTTCTTGAGCTGTTACTAACCCATCAAAGGTGGCTAAGTGGCCAGGGAATGGGGTATGGGTAACTACTACTTCATTTCAGTGATTTTCACCTGCCAGTGTTGCCCTCGTATACTGATTCATTCTGCTCACAATTGTTAAATTTTAGTACCTTAGGATGTTCCAAATTGTGCTGGGAAGACAAAAGTATCAGTCTGTGAAGAGCACATCCTTTGTTTTGCTCCTTCCAGTGCACAGCTCAGACAAACCTGAAATTTGAAAGCAGCAGTGAATAAAAACTACAGCACATGGTGGCTTATAATCAGGGGATGATTTAATTCACACTACAGGCTGAAGGAGCCACCCACCCTAGGACTCTGATTTACTCCCATAATACTCAGTGGGAAAAATTCAACTTGAGTGGAGTTGGATCAAGGCTCTATATCTCTTTCCAACTTTTTTGCTAATATTTTGAGGAGATAATATTGCAGAGCTTGAAAATCTCCAACTATATATGTTGCATATACATAACATATATTTCTTTACTTAGCAATATGTATATGTCTTTAACAGGAGGATGAATGCAGACTCCCTGTTAAACAGATAGAGGCCAAAGAAGCATCTTGCCCAGTGTTTTTAACTTAATTATGTCTTCAGCAGCCAGAAGGTAAGACCAGCTGTCCATTCCAACATTCACAGTGTTGTGGTCTGTGATTGAAATGTCCTGAAAGCAGTAAAATCATACAGGGTTCAATGACATGTTTTAATCCACTGATGACTGCCTGGAGTGGATTTGACTGACCTTTCCAGGAAGAAGAATGTTCTTTTTGCCTTATAGAATTAGCAAATTATAAATCTTTCAAGATTGGATAAGGCTGAGATTAGGGGACAAAAGGCCACATGTTGTAATGTGTCTTTTTCCTCTCTTAGTAGCTATTTTTGAGTATTCATTACAATGTTTTATTCAGGATGTTGCCTTTTAAAGTTGTGTCATCACTTCCATTGAAAAAAATGTTTCCAGCAATATAATGTGGTTTGAAATTTGTGTCTACAAAATTTATCTTTGAAAAGAATATATTTTTTAATTGTAGCAGACAATTTTTCATTCTAAATTAAATTTACAGTAAGCACTGTCTTCATTATTTTTTCTTGGCTATATTAGTCCATTTTCATAAAAAACATAAAACTGACAGTCAAGTTTGTACGAAAATGAGAAATGAGCCTGAACCAAATCCCAAGAGAAAAGTATGAGCAGGAAGTTTGCAATCAGGCCATCATCTGCTTCTGAGCCTTTCAGCTAGATAGAATCTTTAGTTTAAAACAATATTGAATGCTTTAGGTGATATTGGGATAAAAGTGCTACGTGCATCTTGTGATCACCCCTTTTATGTGGGTTACACTCCATGGGTGCCAAGGAAACGTGACCTGCACAGCACCTGGGAGAAGCCATGCAGCCAACAGGGAGCAGCTCAGCTGGGGTGTCCCATGCTGGCACCAAGAGAGGAGACCACTGAAATCAACTTCAGATTGCAGTGTGGGCAGGGGCTGTGGCAATTGCTGGCTTCCTGCTACTAACAAACATCTATTTTCTCTACAATTGTAAGCACAAACTGTCCACACCACAGCATTGGGAATACTTATGGGAGCACCTCATCCCATAGGATATGACTTTTCTGTTGAGACTTCCCTTTTTCTTAGTTTCAAAGCAGGTATGGGAAGGGAATTGGAAGACTTAACAAATCTTGTCCTTTTCTTATATAGTGTTTGAGCTCTTCGCCTTTTATGCTTCATCTCCTTACACTGTTTGGAAATAAAAAATGAGAGCAGCTCATCCTGTCTGCTGCTCTGCTGCAGGAATAAAGAAAAGTTTTATTGAAATGATAAAAGGAATTGATAGGATCCTTTATGTTTGTGACATTTTTTTCATCCCTCAGCCTGTTCTCTACTGTTGCTCTGGAACTATGAACTGTCAGGAGTCAAGGTTGCTATTTATTGGGAGAGGGTTGATATTTATGGGACCTTTTTGCATCCTCCCAAAGCTCTCAGATTTTCTGTCTGTCCAAAATAGTGTGTATTAAAATATGTAAGAATGTTTATGAGGTAATTCTGGGCAGGTAATTACTACAATGGTTCCCCATAAGATCACTCCCTTAACATTTTTCAATGAACTACTGTGGAGATTCTCCAGGACAAAAAGAACTTCAGAGTGTTCCTTCAGTGTCACAGGGCCTTCCTTCTAGGGTGTGTTTTTCCAGTAAAATTTCTATACCTCTCTAAGAGACAGTCTCTTTCTTCAAATCATATGATATCAACCTTTTGCTGAAGAATAGAATAAATTTGATTTTTTTTTAATAAGAAAAGTCTCATCAAATTTCTCTTTGATAAAACATAATTTCATCTTATTTTCATTTTTCAGGAAATCTTGATGCTCCTCTACTCTTCTTACACTAATTTCATCAAGGAAACAATGATCTGTTCAAAGGAAACTGACCCTTTGAACCTCTGCAGGTCATTGGCCAATTCCCTAGGTAGAGGTATGTTATGTTCAGTCTCTTGAATATATCTTATGATACCTTACCATCTCTGGAGTATGTAGCTGATCCTCTCAAGATAAACTCTGGTGCCACAATATCTTACAGATTTAATAGTTGAATGATCATCAAACTATTGTTTAACTCAGTCTTTGCATTCTGTCTTTCTCACAACCAATGTAATTTCAGGTTAGATCTCTCATGTCCCTTTCTGACCTCAACATCACCAAATCTTTGTCCTTTCCTTCATTTTTAGGGAATATGGTTTCACAAGGAAAAGTTGCAATTGTCAGGAGATAAATGATTAGCAGGGCCACAGCCAGGGTTTGTGAGCAAAAGGTTGTGCCTAAAGCACACACACCACAGACCATGGACTTCTATTGCTTCCTTTTATTGCCACATCTCCTACCACTATTTGAATATCTCAGTAACATATGCACAGGGTCCCCAGACATTGTCCTTATAATCATTCTGCATACTAGCTCTGGGCAAACCATGGCTGCGAAGCAAGTCAGTCACAGACTTTGTAAAGGAACATCTTAGACTCACTTATTAGTGGGGTTTTTCAGTACTTAAAGAGGGCTTATAAGAAAGAAGGAGAGTGATGTTTTACATGTACAGTCAATGATTGGACAAGGGGGAGAATGGCTTTAAATGAAAAGAGGAGATACTTAGATTAGATGTTAGGGGACAATTCCTTACTCAGAGAGTGTTTAGGCCCTGGAACAGATTTCACAGAGAAGCTGGAACAGGTTTCACAGAGGTGATGCCTCACCCTGGAAGTGTTCAAGGCCAGGCTGGATGAGGCTCTGAGCAATCTGCTTTAGTGGAAGGTGTCCCTGCCCATGGCAGGGGGTTGGAACTAGATGATCTTTCCAACCCATTCCACCATTCTTTGATAGGAAACACAGGAGAATTACAAATCTGCTGAAGAAACAACACCATGTCAAATTTCTGCCATATCTGAAACTCCCTGGCCTTCAGTCACTTTTGCCATCCTTCTATATCATCAACCTTCTATTTACGATATTTGACCAATGAACATGACTATTTTTAAGTATTAGATTATAACTCTTTTTCCTGCTATTTTATAGAGTTCTACTTCATTAGAAAAAGGCCTTACTACTAAGGGGATCATCAATTGTTGATGTCCCTTTCGCCTCAGATATCAAGCTCAGTTTTCACAGAAGGGCTTATTTTATGTTAATATAGCACTTGTAGTACACTCAGAGTGACATAATCAGGGTGATAGAGTTTCTTCATTTATGAAGTCAAGGCTTAAGTTGCAGAATAAATCAGAAGATCAGAAGAGTAAATTAACTTTTTCTGTGTGTACTGTGGCTCAGTGTGTACTACAGGCAAAAGATAAAACAGCAGTGTGCTTCAGACTTCAGCTAGATGTGTTTCTACAGGTGAGTAAGGAGGGCATTGACTTTTCCAAAGGTAAAAGACATAAAAAAAAAAAATTCCTAATGGTCTAACTCTTCCAAATGCTTAGTGAAAGCCTGCATTGCTTTGGAGCATTACCACTTACTTGGTTAAGAAATCAAGAAATCATCCCCTGAAAGTTGGACGAGGATGCCCTTGTCCAACCACTGGAATTACCCACTTTGGAGTTGAGTAATGTTACATAGTATTCTTTTGGGGTCATCCATTTAAAAAAATAAAAGGACCCAAAAAATCTCCCTTCTTTCTGTTCCTCATTAAAATCACTAACAGAAGATGGATGGTCTTGGCCAACAGCAATCTGTGTGAGGCCAGTATTCACGCCTGGAGGAAGGAAGAACCACAGATAGCAACTGGTTTTTCCATACAAAGCATGCTACACCCATAGTCATTAACAGAGAGTGGAAGGGCAGACAGGTATTATAAAGTATATCCTTCACTATGATACTATCAAGGATTCTTCTGTATTGATTTTTACTGCTTTTTACCCTTTGAGCTATCAATAGAGTTACATCAATAGCAATCCTATGACAAAATACACCTTCATGCTTGATTTTTATTACCTGAGGTTATAATTTACTTTGTTTAAAGTGTGAGTTTTGCCACTCATAAACCAGTTAAGTACATAAATGTGTCCCACTTATTTTCTTTTTCCTTTCATATTTTTGATTGTAGTCTATTTAAGAGTTATAGACAGATCTCTGATAGGACCATAGCAACTGCTTTAGGTATTACATTATTTTTTTGGTAAGAGGGGTAGGACTTCCTGCCCTAAACTTTCTACTTTTGTGTCTACAGTGTGGATGGTTCACTAAACCCCCTTTGAAGCCTGTGGGTGAAATGTGTAGGGAGAAACAGGAACTATGAGAATGGTGGAAACAGGAAAACAGGAACTATGAATGAATGTTCAGCTGGCTAGTTCTAGGTATCTTACTTAACCTGGGATAAATTGAAGTCCAGAAGTGCCCTTTTTCATTCCACTGAATACAGTGAGAGCTTGTAAGGACCAGTTTAGATGTAAACATCTATATTTGGTCAGATGGAATCCATCTGGCTCTCATTATTTCTATGTATTGTCCAGAAGGCATCTAATTTCAGATGTTAAGCAACTAACAATAGTAACAAATTCTTTAAAGAGAATATAGCAGCAACAGGCTCTTTTGGACACAGTGATGTGTGCTGACACTGGTCACAAGTCTCTACACACAATAAATATTTAGGTCTGTATGAGTTCCTGGAAAGCCAAATGATGTTTTCCTCTTTAAATGTTCATTGATAAATGAAAACTCTGTAAGAAATCAAAATGCTTCTTTTTTTTTTTTTTTTTTTCCTTTTCACTTACATATCACCACTTGTCACATTTTAATGGTTAAAAACCAGTTACAACTGCTCTGGCAATAAACTCTCTGTCATGTGTTATTTGGAAGGAAAGAGCGGATGATCACATTGGAACACAAGCTCCACAACTAGCCTGCGCAAACTGAGCAAAGAGTCCTCCCCTTGGGACAGGATGATTTTTCTAGCAAGAATGGGGATGCAGTCCCAGCCCCAGCTCCATGCTTTCCCTGAGCAGCCAGCCCTGCACCTGTACTCTCAAACCTCATAAACACTGCCCGTGTCTGTCTTGACTCACTTGCCTGATCTGTGAATTCTTTTAAAATCTTTCTGAGACAATTCAAATCTCTCAGCATCAGGAGAGCTATTCCTTATTGGACTGAGCCACAGTTCAACTTCTCTGTCAAAATTGCTCTAACAATGAAGTTTTGTGCTGGGTGTCTTTGAGAGGTATTTATTACTTGAGGCCATACAGTCTTTTACAGGCCAACATACGCTCTCATTGTTTTATATGAAGAAAAAAGTTACGCAAGGCTGGGTTGGAGGCTCCTTGGAAGCAAATAGAGAACTATTGTGTAATAACAGATGTCATTGTATAGCATTTTTCAACATTTACTCTAGACCAAAAAATAGGGACCCACTTTGAATGGGGGGCATTGCATTGACATGCCTACAAGTCAAGGCTGTTCTTTCTTCAAGGGCTTTTTAATAAAAAGAAAAATTGTATCAAATATGTAACATGGACAACTCTGATAAAATCACTTATGGTAATCTAAAATATTGGCAGGCACTAAATTACATAAATGGGGTAACTTATAGCTGCTAATAATTTCTGAAAGTTTTAGATTAAATGAAAATTACTAAAATTCTGTTGGCTGGAGTGCTGCACATGGATAAGAGTGAAGGATAACATTCCCAGGACACAGATATGATGTCACTCATGTAGTGAAATGTCACATACTCTGAAAGTAGATGCAGAAGAATATTTGAAAGGAGGTAAGATGTGCTTGCTTTTTTTTAGATAAAAATCCCTAATTTCCCCCCCTTTACTGAACACTACTCAGATTGGTTCTCAGTTAAACTGGCATTACCACAAACTACAAAGAAAACCATGAATGCTACTGCTCAGCTTGCACTGAGACAGAGGATTAACCTGTCTTCTGAGAACCTCCCAGTGTCCTTGGAGCACATGGCAATGAAGAGAGGGTTATTTAAATAAACTGAGACACAGTTTCAGCCCTTGTACGTTTATTACTAACCCACACATTGTTCCCTTGCACTGTTTCCATCTGCATGAACTCAAATATTAGGACATTTTTCAAAGCACCCAAAAAGAGCTCAGTGTGAGCTTAAATTTGATATGTCTAACGCAGAAATCCCCACAAAACATGCCCAGTCTTATTTTTAGTTTCTATAGAAAGCAGCTTGGCACTATCTACTTACTGTGAAACAGCAATCATAGCTGAGCTGGAATTTTTTCTGGATGCAGAATTTGCCCATATTGAATATTTTAAAGCTTGTAGCTTCTGGTAGCACACCAATAACTTTAAATGTACTCATTTACCCTGCTTCTCAGCTTACAATTAATCTTTTTCTGTCATGAATTCATTTACAGATATTTCAGATAACTCTAACTTGCATTTCATTCTGTTCTGTAAGTTTTTTTCCCCATAACCAATATATATTGACAGAATCAAAAAAAGTTGGATGTCAATACAAACTAGGACTTTCTAGTTTCTGGTCCTTTCCCTTCTGTAGTTTTGATATAGATCTATCCTCTTTTACTTACAAAACTTTCAGAAGAGTGTTCCAAACGTCATTTTGTTGGTGATTTCAGACCAAAATTTTCCTCTTTTAAAGCTTCAACTTTCATGTCCTGCTCCTCTTTCAGTTCTTCATCTTTCCCTGACAACAAAACATCACCTTCCACGTCCATCTTCATGACACTCAGCTGAGGGGTTGGAAGCCTGTGGCCAGTGTGGCTACCCACCCATGGTGGCTCCTGTTCCAACATCAGCTGATGTGGAACCAAAACTGACAGCAGTGCTTTAACCCCCAAACAGCACTTTTTCTGTCCTAAATGATCCTCACCTGCACCATCTGCCAGTCCAATTTTATCAAAATCAGCTTTAGGCTTTATTCTTGCTACTTTTCTGTGGAAGAAGCATCCACGTATATCAGGATGTATCAGGATCCTCTTCAAAGAGCTTCTCTTCCATAACACCCTCAAACAACATGATAATAGTTGTCCTAAAAGTCAAAAGAATTCTTTTCATACTGCCATTAACAAACTCACATGTTCCTGTGTTTCAAGCTCTTCAGGTATGGGCCGACATTTCACTGTGTGTTTGTACAGCACTTAACACGATCTTGCTGACTGCCAGCCATGGGTAGCAGTTCAAGCAGAGCTTGAAACACAGGAAGCAGAGCTTGAACAAGATGATCCAAGAAAAAAGAATATCATGTTACTTCTCCAGTTACATATGCTCTGTGGGACAGTTTCTCATTTCAGCCACCACAGTGTAAATCTGGAATAATTCCACTGGAAAGCAGCTCTTCTGCACCAGAACATGGTGTATTGTATCTACTGTTTGCTGTTAAACACGGGGGATGACTTTTCCATTTATACATCATTTCTTTCAAGCTTTAACATTATTTCAGGCTTTGCATGCTAGGCTAGTTATGATTCATATGGCACCAAAATAAATCTCTTCCTCCTGCCTCTGCCTTTTTTTTCTTATTCAACAGAGGGGAAGATGTGCTAATTAAATCTCTTTTTTATTGAAGACAGATGGATGTTTTCAGCAGTTTACTGGAAGTGTCATTTCTAAAAAAATATGGGAACTGCAAAAAAAAAAAGTCACCACTTCAAATATGCCTGCAGGAAGAAGGGATACTTCTTATCTGCTATTCAGAAGTACTTCAGTAGTACTAACAGGCAATTGCTGTAGGGTTTCACCTACCCCAGGCAGATCCTGTCCCATGGGGCCCGTCTCAGTTTTACTTTCATCTATCCTGTGTCTAGGTATGTTCCTCCAAACCTGTCAGCAATGTTGACAAGGGCCTGTGGCTGGCAGAAACAGCTGCTGGGTGCCCACTGGAGCGTGAAGCACTTTAGAGGTTTGGCTTTCAGAGCAGGTGTAGCAGAAAGGAGGAGGGTGAATGTGGATGGCAACAAGAAGTGTCAGCTGGCAGGGACCTGGGCAGAAAGGACAAGGGAGTGGGCTGGCAGCAATGCAGAGATGTCTGATGGGGAGCCAGGAATGGTAAACGTGTTGTTTTGGAGCAGGAAAGTCACTGTGGGCTTGGGGTGAAAAGGAGAAAGTGGCGGGAGTTCAGGGCTGGTGAGAAGGTTTGATTTAGACGCAGAGGCACAGAGAAACCTGCCTTCTTCTCAGTTCTCATTCCACAAGCTTTATCTTCATTAGCAGAAGACTGCCAACTGACATTGTTAAAGCAATTCCATTAGAGAGTAATAGTGCCCAGTCTGGCTGGAGCTGGGGGCCTTCAGAGCACTATGTTGTACTAGAGGAAACTGCATGTGAAGTTCTTCCCTTCTTCAGGTGGTCCTGAGACTCTGAGAAGTCAGATGATAAAAGAATTATGTTGATTTGAAACCAGAAAGTTCTCCAACTTATTCTTGCTTTATAAACTAAATTAGTCAACCTTGATAAAAAAATAATAATAATCAGGAATAAGCGATAACAGCACTGATTTTGCTGAAATTAATTTATTTCCAGACAGATAAATGTCTTTAAAATGTCACTGATCAACCTAGAAAACAGAACCAGAATGCTGTTTTCCCAAGAATTTCAAGGTATTCTGTCCAGTGGTGATGAAAAAAAGAGAGGAATGTCTGGAAAAGAGGGGCACTTCAGTAATTCTATTTATTTATTTCTGGTAACATCCATTCGGCAAGTCAATTTAAAAAGTAACAAACAAACACTGTAATTCTTCTAAAAACAGAAGAGTAAATAAAGTTTCATAGAAAAAACCCCCAAAATAATAACAGTTTCAACATCTAATTAGAAATTGTATCTATTTTGATGATATTCTAACTGGACAAATTATTTTAGAGTCAGAGAACACGCTGGGACTGCCATTGAGGTACTACAAAGGGATTTCTGAAAACTTCAGGGATGTATTGGCACAAGGACAGGTTTGTGAATGTGTCTTGTATTTCTTGGTGCTGGTTATCTTCTCTGATCTGTGCAACTTTCAGCGTACAAACCACACTGTGCAAGCATTTTAAATGTCCTGTGTAACTATAAAAGTTAAAGTTTAAATTGAGTCCTTTCCAAAAAGCATGTGGAGACTTAACAATCAGACAAAGTATTGGCTATAGCCAAATGTTAGAAAGAAGCTCCTAAGATCTATAAATAAGCAAAACCTGACAGATTAGCTGAGAGGAGCAAATGCATGTCTCTGCTGACTCAAATATTCACTCCTGCTACTAAATAGTGCTTTTATAAAGAAGCAATAAACTATATCCACTAACTGTCAATGTCTCTATTCTCAACTCTGTGTTATGAAGATCTCTATCTAGGAATAAACTTCCTCTAAGATAAAACAAGACTGTGAGCTTTAGAGACAATAGATAGATTGTCCCTGTAGCTGAAGAGACTAATCCTGAAGCATTTTAAAGAATACAGTGTATTCTTCAAAATGTGCCTAACACAATTACACTTTGTTAAAAATTGGCTCTTTGCAATATGGGGGATGGAGGAATAGGTACAATTCTACATTTTTTCTTTTCTTTCAAAAGAACAAATGGACACGTTTTGTCTCTGATTATCCTTTATTGTCTTCCCAAAGCTGTATGTATGTACATTGAGGGATATTTTTCCATATGGCTTTAGGAAGTGTAGTACACAAATACATTTTCATTAAGTTAGTGACTCTGATACAGATAACTGGTATTACATTATTGCAGTTTACACAAATGAATGTAGACAATATAAATCTAAGCTATACATCAAGAATAGAAAAAGGAAAAAAAAATCATGTTACAATAACTGCTTTTGCCAGTAATGCAGCTGGCAATACAGCTGTGACTTTGCAGAAAATTACTTTTATCTCCAGTCTTTTTATGTAGAGCAACAATTAAGTAAAATAGAACCATATGATGTTATGGATGAGAAGAAGTTCTTTGAAATACTTTTACTTAAAAAAAAAAAGAAACAATATGAAAATGTGTCTTAAAATGCACTGGTTCCACTAGATCAACGTCAAAAAGTGAAGGGGACCATACAGCAGTCTGAGACTGATAAAATGTAATTGGCTCTGCTCTGCCTGTGTCACGTGTAGAACTTATGCTGTTGCATAGTTTGAGCTACTTGTATGCTGTGACATTTCTAACTGCTTCCAGCTCCAGCTTTGTCACACCCGTGGCGCTTCCTGCCTGGGAGACACCCTCCCTGCAGCACACAGGTCACATCCATCTGCTCCATGCCATAGTCAGGATGGCCTGCAGCTCTGATGATGCTGAGCTGCTTGTGGAAAGCAAACACTTGTCCTGGACCCAGTGTCAGAGGGCAGGATGCCTTCAGCCTCTCTGAGCTTCTCTCTGGAGTCTGGAAGGTATGTGTGCTCTAGTATAGGTGTTGATGGACTCTTTCAGACAAAAGCTTTCAGCTCTCCCAGTATCTGAACACCATGGGTGGTGCCCTCTGTGTTGCCTAAATGCAGCTTTTCCTGCCTGATACGTGTGTGTGCATCTGTACCAGAGAGAGGGGACACAGCACACACACCCCTGACATCAAAGGATGGCCTGGGGTGCTGCAGCTTCTGTGAGGCTGTGCTGGACTTTGCTGGGGTAGAGTTAATTTTCTTCACAGCAGCTGGTAAGGGGCTGTGTTTTGGAATTGTGCTGGAAACAGTGCTGATAACTCAGGGATGTTTTTGTTATTGCTGAGAAGGCCTCACACAGAGTTAAGGCCTTTTCTGCTCCCCACCCCACCAGCAGCAGGTGCCCAAGGATCTGGGAGGGGGCACAGCCAGGACAGATGACCCCAGGTGACCCATGGGATGTGCCAAACCATACCAGGATGACCATATAGAACTGGGGGAAGAAGAAGGGAGAGGGAGATGTTGGAGTTTGTCTTCCCAAGTCACTGATACTCATGATGGAGCCCTGCTTTCCTGGGGATGGCTGAACACCTGCCTTCCCAGTGTTGAATGAATTCCTTGTTTCCCTTTGCTTTTGTGTGTAGCTTTTGCCTTCCCTATTAAACTGTCTCAACCCACAAGATTTCTCACTCCTAACCTTTAGATTCTCTCCTCTATTCCACCATCAGGAAGTGAATGAGTGGCTGTGTGGGGCTGGGGTTAAACCACATCTAAGGCACATCTAAGCCATGGTGAAGTAAACATCTCCAGCAACCCCAGTAGCCAAATTCAGTGGTGAATATGAAGGGTGCCCCACTCTCATAAACTCTTACAAAAAGTGTTTTGCCTTGTATTAGGCAGAAAGCATCTGAAAACAATGGCTGCCAGTGTGAAGGAATTGTCTAAATTTTCTAATTTCTGCCCTTTCTAAATTATAATTCACATATGAGCAAAAATCTCAAAAAATGAGAAATGTCTTCTCCATTTTCATCCTAGCAAAGGCTGTCTCTGCAATGGCAATTTGCAATGCAACATAAATCAATCAATTTAGCATTAGAGAACATTGATGTTAGGAAGTTTTAAAGGCTCGTTCCTGTGTGCAAGTGAGTTTGATGTAGGTCCTGTAGAGACATCAGCTTTTCAGAAGCAAGTGGAGCTTGTGTCACAGCAAAAGTGTTATATCACCAGATGAGATTGGGCCATTTCTGTCCTCCAAAATGTTGTAATACAGCTCAGCATGAATAACAAGCAGAGTAACTCTGTGTTGTCAAGCTGCTACAAAGCTGCCTGGCAGACTGCAAGTGTTTGCTCACATAACAGGTCTGTCAGATTTGAGCATATCATGTGGGTCTGAGACAATCATCGAAGGCCTTTGGTTCTTGTCAGCTTGTGACTTACACAACTCTGTTCCCATATGTTTTGCATTATTTGAGAGAAAGCTGGATCCATTTTACTTCAGATGAATTCTAAAAGAGATAAACATGTATAAATATGAGAAAGAAAAATAATTTGGTATTTTGTCTCGCAAGACTGGCCTCCTGAGATGGGTGGAAAGGAACCTCCCTCAACAGGAGCAGTGGACTAGAGATTATATCCTAAAACTTACGGTGCGATGTAAAGTTGTGGTGATGCAAAGTCACCTTCTTGGTCTAGTCTGAGAGTAGGGTCTTGTCTCATTTTAAGTTATGACAAAACTCCTGCTTTTATTTTCTCTCTTTTCTGTGTCTCAGCTTTGTCAAGACTCACCTAAGCTTTCAGCATATGAAAATATTCTGTTTTTCACCCCAACCAAAGCGTCATGACAAATCAGGAAATGTGTAGGTCTCTCCAGAGCACAGAAAGTCAGCTTTCTGTGAAATATCCACTCTGATACTAAATGAATGTGAAAAAACGTGTTTTCAGTGTTCTGTGAGGAAAATCTAAGCCCCAAAGTGCGTCAGAATTTAAAACTGCACTGGGATTTTTGTGGGGTTTTTTCTCTTCCAGAAGGGCTCTATAGCCAAGGAAACCAATAACATTTTGCTGGACTAAGTTTGTTTGTTTTGAACTGGGCTGACTCTAACAGTAAACTTCACAATTTTGTTTTTTCTTAATTGTGTTGCTCATATTTTGCCAAATGTTCTTGCTGATAATCAAAGCAGCAACCTCTCCTCGGAAGCTGGCAGGGTCATTTTCTGCTGCAAATCTGTAGATGCTCGACAAAAGTATATATTTGAGCATAAAAGAGCAAATCTGGAGCTGAATCCTCATTTGTGAGGAGCAGGTGCCACTTATCTCAAACTTTCTGCCCCCACACCCCAGCCCTGCATGTCTGGGGCCCACGATGAGGTGATGGTTGCAGATGAGGCCAATGACAGCTGCCCTTACAGGATGGAAATGGAAGGATTGACCATCTTATTTTCAAAAAGAGATTGAAACCCTTTGGGCTGCAATTAGATATTTTTTTTCCTGTTTGGTGGAAAGGGAAAAGGCTGGGAGAGGTCTTGTTAGTTTGCTTTTAGTTTTGTCATGAATATTGTTTCAGTACAGCTTCCACAAGCTGTAAAGATGTGATTATTAGCAGGGAACTCTTAGCTAAAAAGGGAAAATTGCAACAGGACAAAAATAAAGTTTGATTCCAAAAAACATCCTAAGATTTCATGTTATTTCACCCTGAATTTAGTGTTAAAATTTTAAACATTGAAATTGTTCTCCAAGGGAGAGGCTCCAACTCTCTGTGACTCCCTAATTGTTCACTATAATGTTCTGATGTTCTGACACACTTTTTTGAAAAATTAATTTATATCTCTGAAACTCATTGCTTCATTGCTTCAGTTTGGTTTATTGGGCAGAGGTACACCTGGTATTCCAAACCACATCAGCTGTAATGCTCCCAGAACCCTATTGATCCATTCAAGCTTCTTAGCTTAAAAAAAATCTGGTTTTAACATGTGGATCAGACTTTTAGGCCGCAGTTTGTTTCCTGCAATGTATTATCAAATTTATCAAAGGGAGACCGTAAACATTAAATTTAAATATGAATGCTTTGTGTCAAGCCAACAAACTAGTAATGCCAAAACTCAAGAAAGCCTGAGTTGGACAGACCTGAAGCTAAATTCTGAGTTTTGGCTTTCCCAATGAAAAGCACTTTTTTTCCCTCTAACATTGAAATTTACTTATGGAAAAGCAAACAGTACGTGAAAAATAATGGTTCTTGAGCTTTCATGTGTGTGAACTACCCAGGCACTGGATTTACTGTATAAGACTGGTTATAGCCCCCTGAAAATTGGGAGGAAATAATATATATATATATGTATATGTATAGATCAGGTCTTGTTATACTTTTTCTAATTATATAATGTTAAATCACATCAGAGACAAAAAAGCCATGTGTGTCCTTATAAGAATATAAGGGAAGAGAAACAAATATTTCTCATTATTTTGAAATGAGAAACTCCACCAAAAATTTTGTTGGATAATTTATCATGCTGACATTACCATTTCTGAAATGTTTTATTTTTGTAAAAGGCTTTTAAAATCAGTTTTTATCTCCCTCTTGGTAGCAAAAGACACTCTGAAACTAGTGAATGTATGTTAGAAAATGTTTACTTGAACTTTCTAAAACAAACTGTTCATCTTGGGTGTAACAGAACTGCTCTCTTTTATATTACTGTTCCCACGTCACTCCACAGCAACTGGCCAACCAAAACACCTACTTAAAAAGATGAACTATGCCATTGCAAGCTCCTTGGCTACTCTACCATTGAATTTCAGTCGATAAATTTGCATTTAGCTTATAATTTGTTCAATATGCCTTACTAATTTGGCAATATTTATTTTGGCACATAAAATAGAAGGCAGCTGCTTTAAATGTCCTGCTAAGTTCTTTGTTTTGTTTTGAGAGGTTTCTTTTTTTCTTTTTTTTTTTTTTCTTACCCTTTTCTTTTTCTTTCGTAAAAGGATCTAAGATATGAAAAAGCTCCAGTGTCGTGGACAGGGCTGAGTTTCCTGTTTATGAGTCACCATAAATATGAAAGGTGCTGGTTGACATTTCTCAGCTGAGGGATTCGACACAAGTCTGTGTTGAGAGCAAATCCCCAAGCAGGGTGGTCTTGCGCTGACTTGTCGACCTTGTACATTGTTGAACGGAATCACTTTTAAAGAACAGTAGTTAAAGGAAAAGTCAGCTCCTCTAGCAGCTCTTCTTACTGATACTCTATTTAGAAAAGTGTGTTATTGTATCTTTCCTATGTAGAAGTGATTGTTGAATCGTGGCTTTTAAAGAGAGAAATTAGCAGCATATACTTGGATTTATTCTTGCAAAGACCTTAATTTCCCTCATTTCCTAGTGTTTTTACATTCCTTCTCAAAACTCAAGTAGCCAAAACATTGTGTAGCTGTTGCTAGTGGGCAACCAAGGTAAACACAAATAAAATTTTTTGTGTATTTTGTGGACACACCTGCCTGATGTGTCTCTCAGCCACACCAGTGCTTTCATTACAGGGATTTCTTTAGCCTGCTAATTGCAGGTGCAGAAGGGGAATGTAGATATGGTTAATGTCTGCTGAAAACACTGAGCTAGATAGAGGAGGTGTTGTAAAGAGCATACATGGAGGTTTGTGCTAGAATGTGACTGAGTCATAAATCAAGTGTAAGTAAAGGAATGTGCACTGGTAAGAGTGTCACTCAAACTGCCTGCTCTCCACACTGTGCAAGATCCTAATTGCTGTGAGTGCAAGCGAGTTTTCCATCTAAGATCCAGCATTTTTGGGTTTAGCTTTGAATAACCCTGGGGCCATTCCCTTTGTAGCAGCATGATGCTGTAATATATCAGTAATTGCATTAGCAGCAGGTATAAAACATACAAGAATATATAGGGAAGACACACTGTGAGGTACCTCCAGCAAGCTCTGACATACACGAGCAAGGGAACGTTTCATGTAGTGGCCACAGATGTAAGAAAAGGATACTTACAAGACTTTTGTATTCCTTAATTTTATTCTACAAGAAAAAAAGCCAAGCATGTGGTTTTGGTCCATAACATTTTGAGGGTGAGCAGGTCTCCAATAAGAACGTAGTTTACAGGCTAGAAAATTAAGAAGGTGGAATAGGGAGGAAGAGATTGAACTCAGTATCTGTGTAAAAGAAGATGATACAGTAGATAAACTGACAGGAGAGTTAGCCAAGCTAGCTTGGGGTAAAGATTGGCAACAGCTAGCAGCAGTCATAGTTAACTTTTCCAGTTTCAGAAAACAAAATGTATTGTCTTCTTTAAAATTTCATGAAATTTTAAAGATACTTTAAATAAATTTTGTATTTATTAAATTTCAAGTACATATTCAAAACAAAATTTAAAATGTAGACTGTCAATACTCAAATTAATATATAAAACTAAAGTATTATTAATATGATATATGTATTTTGATGTTTAATATTTTTATTAATATAAGTGTATTGATATTTAATATTTAGATTAACATTTAAAATATAAATATTACTGTCTGTCTGTTAAAGTGCAAGTTTCTGCATTTAACTATCAATAGCTTTGGGATACCTCCCTTTTATTTTTCTATTCTTCTTTTTCTTCCTAGACTTAGTCAGCTAACATGTGTAGGTGATAGTCCAAAGAACCAAGGCTTTACTTCTCATTTAGCCAACATATGGCTGAATAAGTCAAACACCAAGAAGCTTACTCCTGATCTTACATTTCTTACTGACACTTGTCCATTAGAAAAACATGGTAAATTTACATTGCTGAGCAAGAAATAGAAAAAAAAATTACCTAAAACCACTTTGAATGTTCATTTGACATGGATTAAAAACATGGAAATATCATGACACTACATTACTGCTGTCATAATTCCATTCTACTGGGTGATACACAAACTGTGACCCAAACATTCTACATCTACCATCATGTAACACAGAACATTTTCTTGACAGTAAAATTATATTTCTGGATAAATGTTCATAGAGCTGGGACACATGATTTTAATGTTTTCTGGAGTGGGAAGGAAGAGAGAAAGTTCCTCATTTCCTTCCTATTTATTTTTCCTGATGTTCCCTAATAAGTAACTTCTCCTGTTCACTGCTACATAATTTTTATGGTACCCTAAATACAATCATTTTTAAAATAGTAAGTCCGTAATTCAACAATATCTAACACTCTTTCCTCCTCTCATGTAATTGAAAACAAGTACTCAGTGAAAGGATGCCAGGGTTAAATAGCTTGACTGCCAACAGCTGCCCATGTCAAGACAAAACATCCCAGGATACTTTCATATTTTGAAAGAGGTAATCTGTTTTTCTTTCTCAGCTTTGGCCCAAGTCTTTCTTTGATTTATAAAGCCTCAGTAAGTGTGTAATAGTTTTACACATATTCCTGCAATATATTCACAGCACGGGAGAAAACATGTTATTCAAACCAACCAAAAGCTTCCAAAAGGGCATAGTTGGCCTCACTCCATTTTTGGGGATATAAAATGCTATCCACATTATTCTCCGCCATGAGATGCAGTATACATAATATAATACATAGCAGGAAAAAGCTAAAATGCAATTTATGTGGAAGATTTATGTAGGCACATTAAGAGGAAAAAAAATTCCCATCCTATTTATTCTGTTTTTCATACATTTTCTGACTATGTTCCTGTAGGTAAATGCAAGGGAAATTTTAAAGGGAAATCATAATTAAATATTGCTGGCTCATAACCTGAATGTAATAGTCTTCAGTTTCAAATGTCTGTTATCTAAGGATAATACATTTTGCTCACCAGTCATTTTAGTCCTTAAAATGAAACACTATATTAAATAATTCCAGGTAAGAGAAGAGTCAAATTCCAGTCTATTCTAAAATATCCTGTCAATGAAACTAATTCCATATAATTTATTTTCATTCCATGTTTTACTGGTCAACTTGTGGCTCCTGTGAAATAAAAACAAAACTTCCCACAACAGTGGAATGTTTCCTGGCTTTAAGAGATTAGTTCAAGTTTTCTACAATGCTTACCAGCTGCTGAATTGAGAAGAATTACAATGTAGATCAGATCCTGCAAATATTTCAGGGAAATTACTTGGAGTAGTTTCTGATAGCACAACCGTAAAGAAACAGAAAATACATTTCTTTTGATGGTCTGACAATGACAACATGTAGCTCTGGATCCCTGCATGCTCTATTGATCTGACCCATAAAAGGCCCATGGTTCCATCTCTTGTTTGTATTCTTCATTTTATTATCATTCTCTCTCTAAGGTCAGCGGTGCTGGTCTCCCAGAGACCATTAGCATGCTTTTGCTTATTTAATTCACTAACTGCTGAAGTGCATGCTGCTTTTAGTGGCACTCAGACAACTCCAAGCACTGAACGGTTTGGTTTCATGTACTTGAACTCAAGTGACACAAATATTTCAGTGGTGAATCAATACTGGGAAAGGATGGTCAGTAAGGTAGGGAGTGTTTATAGAAGATGTTTCATCACTACTAGTAAAACATGTCTTATTGTTAGTTCAGGAGGTGCTGGTATTTAGCTCTTTGAAGGAGGCTTCTGACAAGCCAACAACTCTCAGCCTGCTAGTAAAACAAAATTTTAAAAATTGCACAAGCTTAGAAATGCAGCTTTTTTGCAAAATGTCTTCAGATTAACTGTTTAGGCATTCTGATTCCCATAAAAAAAGACAACTTTTGCTCCTTCCCCATGAGCAACACTAACTATATGTAAATGTTGAACATAAAGTACATTTTTCAATTTCATTTGACCTTATAAAGAAAAGAATATTACTCTTTCTCTACAAAAGCCACATTGTAACATTTTTACAAATGTTCCAGGAGCACCTGAAGTTAATGGTTGTCTCACAGGACAATCCTAGTTGGAACAGGAACAGCCTTCTTGTTATCTGCTCCAAAACCAGGCTTCTACTGCTACATTCGTAATGAAACACCAGTAGCTGTTAAGGCCGTTCTGATTCAGAAATAGCATTTGAGGGAATTTTTTCAGCTCTACAATAGCCATTTCCCTGCCATATAAAGAAATCTATATAAATTATTTCATACCAAAGACAGCTATCTGTTCTTTGCAGAACTTCAACTTAAAATGACCTTTGCTACTTATTGAGAGAACATAGACGAAAAACGGGAAGCAATACTATAAAATATTTTTGTACTTTAAAATTATACCTGAACTGAATAAATTTGACTGAGAAGCTATGTTTTATTTCCTGTTAACACCACAAGGAACTGAAGCCCTTGAAGCACACTTGTGGCCAGTCTTGGGTAATATAGCTGGCAGAGGGACCAAAAGAAGATTACAGTTATAAAAACACAAGGAGGCCTTTGCCAAGAAATGCAAACAAAAAGGAAATATTTTAAGAAAATAAACAAAGCTACTGAGTAAAACATACACAGGGAGGAAAAAGGGAACAAAAGAACATTTGAGTCTTGATGTCTTAACATTTTGTGGCAACATATGTGATAGTCCAGCCAGAGTGTGTGAAAGAACGTTACAGCTGTGTAAGCTATGAGATATCCACACACGCCTTGAGATCAGCAAGCCTTCAGGAAAGCCCACCTAGTCTGCCAGCTTTGCAGGTCTTCTCTGATTCTACTAAAAATAATAAGTTCCATCCAGTCCCATCCCTGTGATTGCAAAAGCTGCACAGTAAGTCAAGGGGCTGTTTGCAAAGGCAGCTTTAAATAGAAACCCCTACTCTTTTTCCAAGGTGCAATAGTTTACAGCAATTTCCTGAGGCTATAAATTATATATTTTAAAAGAAGACAGTCTTCTTCTGTTCCACCTAGACTATGTTATTCTACTGTTATTGTGGCTATCTGCTACAGATCAGCAAGTGGCTATTGGAGGCAGAAGGCTATCACAAATATTTGGTCACTTGTACAGCAAGCCATGGCAGGTGAATGGTGCATTAATATAGTGCCTTAATATGGTGCAGGTTAATGGTGCATTAATATAGTGCATTAAGAGGAGGAAGAAATCAGCAGATATTATGGCCCCCCAAAAAATTAAATGCAGTAGAGAATCCTCACTTGCCAAATTCTCCATTCATCTCCACAGTCTTCCAGACAACATCTGTAGCATCAGAAGCTGCTCTGGAGCCCATTCACAGGTTGAACACACTGCCTGGGCACTACTTTGTGCTGTGGCTTCTGTTTAGAGCAAGCCTTTTTCTCCCTTCTCCCAGACTCACTCCACCTCAGGCTCTGTGGACACAACAGTCTCCAGCTCACAGTCTCAGTCTTGGCTGGTGTAGGCTGGACCTCATCTGCCCAAGGGACTGAACAGCAACGACATCACCGTGGTGCAGCTCAAAGTTTGCACTTTCTGTCCAGAAACCCATGAAAAAAACACCTGGCTTTAGAGATAAATTAATCCAATTGAAGATCCAGGGTCAGTGCTTAATCTTTCATTTCTCCAGGCTATAAAGCATAGGACATCGAGCCAGGGTGGGAGAATGAATGAAAACAGACTGGAATTAAAGACAAAATATTTCTATAGCTGCTGTTTGCTTTAAAAATATGTGTATAAGGAATAACACAGAAGCTTTGTTTTATTGTTTTTCAAGAGGGTTTGAATTTTTTATTTTATTTTGTTATTTTGCAGCAACTTATTAAAAGATTCCATTGCATTGTATGCTATTTCAACTGGACTTTTTTTTTTTTTTTAATAAAGTAACCCGTATAGGTTCTTTTAGTTCTTACTTGCTTTGGACTTTAGAATTCTGAAAAATTATCTGCTCTCACTATTCAGGACAGGGTATCTTAGAGCTCTGATGTAGCAGAGGTCCTCCAGAGTTATCAAAAAAATGTGCTGAGGAAGTGCATAATCTAAATCTTTGTAGCATGGCCAAAGAAAAGGAGATAGAGAGAAGAAAAAAAACTTTTTTTTATATTCGTATCCTATCCTTTATTCTTGCACTCTTTCTAAGCAATAAATGAAAATTTGTGACATAATAGCAGGAGAAAATTGATGTCTAGAGAGACACTGCTTATATCAGAATAGATCAGCACTAGTGTGGTTGTAAGTTTATGTGAAAATGTTCTTAATATTGCTGCAATCAACCCTGGTAGACAGCTGGAAGAACTGAAAGGTAAAAAAAATCTGGGACTAGAATAAGCTATTTCTCAGTCATACATTTTCCGTATGACAGTCAATGACATTTTTAGCTATGTCAATTTAGTTGAATTTTTTTCCACAAAAACATTCATTTAGACTAAATTTGTAATAAATTCACTATTATGCAGTTGGAGTATGCAATATTTCTTCACTGCCAGAGAATGGAAGACTAAGGCTGGATTTTCTGTTTTACTAGAAGCTTCCCACTGAGGAATTGTTTTGCTCATGTTTATTTTTTTCCTGCAAATGGAGAGTAAGAATCACCCTCTGCCTCACAAGGAGGATAAAAATTACTAAACCACGAAACTTAGATGACAATAAGTTTAAAAATTCATATTTCAGTTTAATTACTTATCATTTGTCATTAATTTGAATGTATGATATTTTTATACTTGCGAAAGAGTAAAATCCAGCAGCCTAAGGGCAAACAACAAGTAGATTTTAAGATCTGCAAGGTTTTTATGTACCCAGGCTGGCAGATACCAAGTGGAACTGATGGAGTACTTGAATGACAGACTTGGAGGTTGTCACAGGGCATTTCAAATGATGTGGGATGCAATCCCACCCTCCACAAGCAATAAGAGACCCTCGAGCCCCTGACTCATCTACAAACTCTTACATGGTGGCCCTCAGCCTCAGACTGGATCTTGCCCTGGGTAACTTTGTGAGCCCTCTGAAAACCACTCCTGTTACTGACAACAGGCTCCTGGTGGTTAAGCATATGAAGGCCTGGAGTTTTGAAACTTTACCCTACAGGTGAAAAGATGATCAAGTCTGTCTATATACGTAGGTACAAAATTTACCCAAACTGACCTTGCCCTGAAGTTGGGGATGTCATAGATAAGTAGGCAGAATGTTGGAAAAGATGTTCAATTAATGTGAGAGGTGTTAATTCACATGTTCATATATTTAAAAGCCAAGAGGAATGCTTATCAGCATCTACCTTAGTGATTTTAGATTATTTGTTCCTGTTGATATTTGCAGCTACAGCAAACACACAGAATGTAGTAGGATTATTTCAAATTTTATTATCAGCCATGGATAATTATTTCAGCTGTGGCCCTACTTAAGACTTGCTGATACATTTTCATTTAGCATTGTGCAAAACATAGACCCAAAAATTCAGTTCTTTTCCAGTTCATAATTTCTATTTTAGGCACAGAATATTTTTTGAACAGGCTATTCTGAACTTACCAAATTTCTGAAAGGTAAGACGACTTAACATACTTTTATTTAAATTGTACCAGCTTAATGATTTTCATTGTCAAAAATGTCTGTTAACTTTCTACTGTAAACTTGAGTTCATTATAAAAAATATTTGATAAGTTGTTCCTTATTAAAAATCAGATTCTTTGGAAATACTTCATAGTCGTAGCCTTCCCTCCAATTTAATTGTTTCAGCTTCTTCAGTGCCATTAAAAAGCATGCTTTCCAAACTTTGAATGCTTTTAATCCTATTTTTATAGACTTTTTCCAGCTGACATCTCTTTAAGATCCTGGCAATAGGAACTTGATTAATTTGGTTTTTACTCCCATAAAAGTTTTACTGATCACACCTGGCCTTAAGCTGCAATTCCAGAAGAAAATAAGTTTTCTTTAGATCTGGGGCTACATTTGCTAGTCCTGCATGGACACCTTAGATATACCAAGTATTCATGGCTCAAAAGACATGAGGTTCCTCTTTCTAGGGAATGGACCCAAGCTCAAGAAATATTGAGAGTGTTGCAAGTATTGTCTGCAGAATTAGCAGAATGAGCCACACCTCTGTTATGTGTGTCACATGTGTGAAAACAGCCTTTGTTTCCAGGCTACAGCTCAGCAAGGGCTTGACCAGCCACCTGTAATGACCAGTAAGTATCTTCTGAAATAGATTCACATTTTCTGGAGCTGGAATTCTCCTCCTGTTGTCTCAATAGCTCAGCTTCAGTAGGAAAATGATCTTTGATCAAAGTCTTAGATCTGGAAGATTAAAGATCTATTACTTTGGTTTACTTACTTTTCTGCTAATATTCTTGGCACTCAAAGCTTTCATTGTCAACAAATACAGGAGTTTTTCTTTAATATTTCTGTCTTGCTTCATTTCAAGACCACTATTTCTTGCACTGTCCTAAGTGGACAAAGAGAACAAGCTATTACCCAATTCTTTGAAGCACAATTGTACATATTTGAACACTGTTATCATGTCTCCCCTTCATCTTCTCTTCTCTAGACTAAACAAACCCTCTTCTCTCAATCTCTCCTCCGAGGTCACATTTTCTAGACCTCAGATCTCTGTGCTGGACACTGTCTAGTGCCTAAATGTTCTTCCTGATGTGTGGGTTCCTAAAACCCAGAAAAGCTTTAGAAAAGGATTAACAGTGTGGAGTAACAGGATTACAAGTCTTACACTGAACTTATCTTCTGTGTACTCTACATATGAATCTTGCCTTTTTTTTTCAGGAGAATATGACATCATGTTCCCAGCATCTCCTACAGGAGATGGCCAAAACCAGACTGTAAAAGTATTTTTAAGAAGGAGTAAAATGCCAGCTGAGAATTTTTATTAGTATTTGGCGATAGTATAGAGTTGAATCACATACAAGATTTCTCTTAGTACTGCAGTTATATTTTCTTGACATTCTCGTTTTCTATGAAACAAAAGTCACCCTCAAAATAAAAAAAAAAAAGAAGCAGAAGCATTAGGATTCAGTAAGACTGAAAAAGCATTTTACATCACAACTAAAATGAACCTAAGTAAAATGTCTTAAATATTAAATAAAAAAAAAATTGTTTTTCTTTTTCCTGGAAGTAGTTTAACAACAAAATTTCCCCATACTAGAGATAAGTATATTTTCAGTTTTCCTATTAAGCGTCAACAGGATTTCTGCTTTGCCATAGTACTAAAGCTTGGCATGTAGAAAAAAAAGCATGAGTTACTTCTCTGTATTATTAATTTTTAAAAGAAGATATTTATGTGATTGCAATAGCTTTCAAATTTAATGACATTAAGAAATAGATTTATTTCCTAAATCTCAATCTTTTTCCTAAAAAAAAAAGGAAATTAAGAAATTTGCACATGGAGAAAGGGAAATTCCATATGGAACAAAAGGTGACTCATTCACCTACTCCATGTGTATTCACTTGTTATTTTGACCATTGTGCAAAACTGAAATGCAACATTTCTACTGCATGTTTGTGGCAAACTTTTCTCTCTGACATGTATGCAGTATTATTCAGTGCTCTTATTTAACTACAGATTACTTTAACCTTAATCTATGCACATAGAATGAATACAAAAGAATTTGACTCCATACATCTTTCCACAACTATTTTAATGGGAAATGGCAAGCTTAGCCAGCAGCCTTCATCCTTGTCCTTCAGACACTGATACATATGGCTAACTATGTCCATATGAGTGGTCCCACTAACCTCAGACAGGACTTTCAGATGCTCTGAAGTCACTTAACTCAATCCTGCCTGTCACTGGGAAGCATTATGGATCTGACAGGGAGGACTGAGGAATGAACCTGCCACGCACTGAACACATCCTGGTTGAGCAGGAAGGGGGTGTAGGTTGTGTTTCTTGAGCTGAGTTTCAGACTCTCAGTCAGGGGTCACTGTTCTGGGTATAGGAATCCCAGAACCCAGCAGTCTGCATTAAAGCACAGATCACTAACAAGGACAATGTAAACTTGCGCTTTGCTTTACTCCTTAGTCGCTTAATGCAAACTGTACCATTATGAAGCAAAGTTTTCTTGTTTCTTAAAATCACAGGATTTATAAAACCTGTTGCTTTCTCTGAATTTTTAGAAATGAAATTACAGAAAAGGTGTTGCACTAGTCCCAGTTCAACAGCAGACACCCCTGAACTAAGGTCTCTTTGACTTATTAAAGAGACCATTACAAAAGCAAATAAGATACTATTTCTAGAGCAGAAAAGACACTGGACCTTTGAGGTTCTATCCACTTATAAGCAATTATAAAGCAAATATTAATTGCAAGTATGAATGGATTACAAAACACCATTCCTCTAAGTAAATTTAAACAGTGCCCTTGATCTCTATCAGTAAGTCTTTTTTTCTGTTAACTAATAACACATTGAAACCAAACTTTTCACTGCCATCTGTTCAAATGGAAACATGTGGTAGTAGAGCTCTAATACTGTGCCCTTGGTAAAGATATACCTTGGAGATTTCTTTTGGAAAACTTCATCGTTAGCAAACAATTTGCGGGCAGTTAATTTGCTCCCTTGCTGGGCTTTGCATTCCCACGTGTGAAATGTGCTATTCTGATGGTAACGTTAAATTAAATGAATGTACACAGGACTGTATTTACATAATATGGATCGTATTTACTCTGTGGGAAACTTGACTGTCCTGCAAAATATCATTACTGAACAGAACTGAGAGCATTTCAATTTATTTTTGTTGTTCTTGAGCTCTTCCTGTAGCAGAACAGATTGTAGAACGAAACGTCCTCTTCTTGCACCAGTCCAAGCCTTATTGCATTGTAGAAATGAAAAACACCTTCAATATATGCGAATACACACGGAGCCACACACACTCCTCTTGCAGTATAAATTCTCAGGGGGCTATGACGACTAAAAAAGCATAATTTATTCACACCATAAACACATTTCCTTTGTTGTTGTGGTCTCTTTCTTTTTGCTAACAATCACAAAACAAACTATTTTGAGAACATCTTCAAAAAGTAATGCCAGATTGTGACACTTACGGTGAACAATGTATTTCCTCAAGCAGCAAAGTTCTTCTCCTGTGAGTATGGTCATCACAATTTTACTAAATAAAAATTTGAATAGATAGAGCAATAAATATATTTTGTGATCAAAGTTTACCAACAGTAAAAGCTATTAATTTTAACATCACAGAATTGATTTACCATATTTACCAAAAGAAAATGAAGATTTAACAATAAACAAGCATTCTTCAAACTCTACTCTTTGTTTTAACAGAAAAAAAACATATATCATTCAAGCCCTGAATTTATAAATTAATTAATCAGATCATCTGGTCATTACCAAACTAGTAGTTCAAGAAATTGTGAAATTATTTAAAACTGATCTAAAACTTCTGTGCGTTAAAGTCCACAAAATAAATGCCACAACTGTGGTTACAGTTCTCAAGTAATTTCCTTCCAGATCTACCTTTTGTGTATGGGGCAATGCAGCCCCTTCTTTTATGTCAAATGTTTGGACCCAGCCCTGCACTGGCCAAAGCATCACCTACCTGCACCCCTGGATGAAGACCATTGCTAGCAGGGGAAACTAGGGGAAGGAGTATAAAAAGAGCAACCTGCAGGAATATTTCTTTTGTTCCATCTTTACTCCATTTTCCAACAATCAATAGCTTAAAGGCTTCTAGAGAGGACAGTCTGTAGTTGAATTTCCAAATCTAATTATTCCATGACCTTCTGAACTCCTCTAGACTTTGTATTTATCTTTAATATTTATATGCAACAATAAGTTCCATGTTGCAGGGAAAGTCTCTATTTGGCAGCCTTTTTTAGAAATTCATGATATGAAAACAGGGCATATTCTTATTTGCTGCCACTGTAGCTTTTTGATAGAATACTCCCATGCTTTATGTTTTCAGAAGAACATTAACAGTCTCTCCCTTTCATAATATTGCAACTCTCTGTGGTAGCAGGATTTCTACCACACAGGAGCTTGTGTCTCTAATGAGGTGTCACTCTTGAGTGACATGACATAGAGAAAATTGTCTCTGCTCATGTCCCTTGATCTTCAAGGTCTCCCTCCCCATTCATTCTGTGATTTTATGACTACCTTGCCATTTCCTTGCAGGCTGATTTCTGCCCTTGCTGTGTTTGCCTGTGCAGCTACGCTTCCTTCCTGTTTGGCAGCTATATTCTCAGCCATCTTCATGGAAATGTTTCTTGTTTTCTGTAAATTAGGAAGTGAAGAAGAAGTAAAGCACCACTGGGGTGCAACCTTGCATCTTCAAGATAGCATGGCATTCACTGAAATGAAAATGTTACTGGGAACATATTTTTCTTAATGCAAAGAGTGTGGTTTGGGGAATTTACATGAGAATATGCAGAGAATCTTTTTATGAATTCAGATTTTTTTCATAGAAATATTCCAATAAATACATAAAATGCATAGTCTTACAAAGAATTTAACTGAAAACTGCCTTTACAGAATACCATTTCTGCAACTTTTACACATAAGGTGATCTTGTTTTGATTTTAACTGATATCTTTGACATTTACAAATAGAAATATCCAGCAAAAGTAACAGTTGAAAAAGCCACATATTTCTCAAAGCCGAGCTGACCTAACACAATGTTAGTCTGAAGCTACATTTACATGACATGCTGGTTTGTTTGTTTTTAGTGGGGTTACCATCTTATAACAACATTTGGAAATGATAAAAGGATAAAGTGAGGACCCCCTGTCTGTTTATACTAACACTGTCTATTCATAAACAGGAACGAATCAGTGAGTACAAATCCCCTTAATTGTTTTATGGTTTTATTTATTTTTACTGCATTTTATGTATCCCAATGAGAAGCACTAGGTTATTAATCATGTAGTAAGCCATATTATGTATTAACTGTATGTAAAATGCCTTCCAGTGTGTTTGGCTGCCAAAGAGATTACTCTAAATCATCTATAACATAACTCCACTCCTAGTATTTATTATAAATTGGCTAATATCACCAGTGTATTAAGTATTTATGGTATTTTCTAAAATCATTTGTCATATAGAGAATATATAACAAATAATGAAGATCTGAAATATTTCTAAGGTCTCAAAATCCTGCCATTCTGGCACTATTCTTAGGAAAATTTCTTAGTTAAAACCTAAATCAGTCTCTGGGGCTTTCAAAATTATATTTGTATTATAACATTTTTCAGGAGAATGTGGAAAGGGGATCATAATGTACCTGAGAGAATCTATTTGTCTTTGTGAGCAACATTTAGTTAGGTGAAGAATCTTCACATGCTAGGAATAAAATTTAGTCTGAGAGAGAATGACCATCCTGTGTGCATGTGATGCAGATGGACTGGTGATAATTATAAATGTATTATGGTGGATTTAGGTAGACATGAGAATAGCACATTGAGCTCAGTATTCTGACATTGACCATATAGGAACTCACACTGATTTATTTGAGGCAATTAAATATATAATTTAATAAATCATGAACTGGTTCATATATGAGCAATATCTGTTCAGCATTATAGGCTGAACTGTACTATCTGGCAGAATAAGGCATTCTGCCTTAGAAGGCTGGTTTGCTATTAATCTATTGATCCAGAACATCAGGCTTTGAGGTGCACAGCAATAACTGTTTTAACAGTGAACAGGAAAACCATATAAGAGCTTTGATATAAAGTAGAGAAAGAACAATACTGAAACCAGATGAAAAGTCATGGTTGTTTTTGGAAAATGTGAATGTAATCTCCTGAAATATTAAAACTAATAGGATAAATAACCTTTCCTGTAAAAAAAAAATAAAACCACTGTTGGATGTTTAACAAGATAGCTGGACTTCATTTCTGTGCAATGCTGTCCAGCTTTCGCCAGGTGTTGAAATTTTAATTTCAAAAAGAAAGATGCTTTTTTACTTCTTGCACACTACAATTGTGACCAATTGAAGGAAAGCAATCACCACAATTTTATTTGCTCTGGGAAGAAAGAATTCTATATTTGGGTGTAGAGTGGAAAGTCACATTTTTATAGCTCTGACTCATTACAATGTTTGATCATTCAAATAGACTAAAGGATCATTTACTGTATGAGAGAGCCAATTCTTACTTCAGAGGTATGGAATAAATTAATTCTTGTCTGCCTGGGTAATCAAGGCACCTGTGATGTCCTCATCACTGTAACACCGGCAGTAGTGTTTGCTACCTTTGTACTGTTCTTTGCCTAAACTTATTTAACTACAAAACCATTCTTTTGTCATCAAATCATGCATTTCAAGTGTATCTCAGAATTTTTAGATTTTGGTAACATCAGTGATCAATTGAAATGAGCACTCACAGAAATTTAATTTAAAAATATTGTGGATTAATCTCTGAATGTAAATATTTAAGGAATAAAAAGAAATTAGAATATTCCAATCAATTACAGCTTAGCATTACAAGAAAATGTGAATTTACATAGCAGAGCTTCATAACAAATGATTTAAGTAGAGAAAAATCTATTTACTGATGTCTCTGAAGCAAAAAATAAAGAAATGGAAATAATTTGAAAACTTTAATTCTGAGCTATTTACTTAGCTTCAAAACAAACTATAGAGAATGTAGCACCATCTCAGATATGTTGCCTCACTTGTAAGAGAAAGAGTCTTAATAATTACTATGCACAATCTTCTGTTCTATAAATAACTTTTTTTCTGAGGATTTTTGTCTCATTTGGTGCACAAAGGTCACTAATGGTTTGTGTACAAAACTAATACTTTGTAACTTTGGCTATGTCACAAAAGCATAATTCCTTGTTTGGTTGGCTGGTTAAATAATATACATAATATATTACACATATATTATTATACACAATATATAGATATAAATAGTCACAATGGAAATTAGAAGTCCTGACCAAAAAAACCAAAAAGGTAGAATTTATGTTCTGAAATCCATTTCTTCAGGAGTTCTTGCTGAGAAGGCCCGGCATGCATGCCTGGGATTCTGCACAGGGTCAGTGTAAAATACTGTTTCCACCACTGCTAACACCTACATGGTTGACATTGCAATGGGCTGAGAGAAAAAGCTCTTCAAATACCAATAAAAACATCACCAAGCAACTTCTTTCCCACATACTTGAATGACTTCATCTTATTTTTCTAATGTATGTTCACTTATGTTAGTACTTGGTCCTTTGCACTCCATTGCGCCAATATTCTTGGCACTGGAGACGCAGCCTCAGGAAATGATGGTGCAGAGATCCTCAAGAAATCAGCTGGAGGGGAAGGGAGTTTCCCTGACAGGCCCATGGCTGAGGGATGGGAAGCAGAGCCCATTCCTTTGGGCCCAGGACAGTGACACCTGGGCAGCATCACCTGCACCCTGCAGGCAGGCAGAGCTAAGCTGTGCTCATCCTGCCACGGGGTGTGGTGTCACCGCTGCTGGCTCGGCACAACCCTGACTCAAAGGCTAGATGGTTTAGAAGAGTTATTAGATGATTTCACAGTGCCAGAGTTATATAAAATTGTCTCTCTTTTAGCATATTTGAGCCAGCATCACAGATGTTCTAAATCTATTTAAAGAAATTGGTGCTGTGATTCTGATATTTTGGTTTCCTAATAGTTAAATTCCACTGGAGCTGCTTCTGATTTGCAAGGGTGCATTAACATAAAGGATCAAGCTAAAGCTGTGCTTCCCAATCTCTCTCACACATCTTTGTATCTTTAAAAGCATTTGTATTTCTTAAAAAGAAATTCCACTTGATGTTGGAGGGAATAAAAAGTTTCCAAAACACATTATTTCCCCAGACTTATTTTGTTTCCGTCAAATGTAGAACAATGCTCAGAACTGAACTGGAATAGCAAGTGTCTTTTATTTGAAAAGAATGCTTACATTGTTATATGCAGTGTTGAGTCTGCATAATAGGAAATCATGAATTTTTCATCCCAGATCAGTAAAACACTCAAGCATTTGCTTAAAATTAAACTTAAACATATGGCTAAGTGCTTTTCTGACTTCTAGCATTAATAAAGATGCAATCTGAGTAGGTAACCAGCAAGACCTGTAAGATTTTCAAGTTTTTATTCTGTGGGTCTAAGCTGGTATATAGAAGCAGAAGGTTTCAGATGCCTGGTAAAAGCTTGTTTAGAGATCTTTGATACTTTTAATGGCCTACAGAGCTGTAGAATTTTATCCATTTAATTCATTTCCTCAGTTTTCCTATCATGAATTTCTTGTGTGAACTTTAGATAGCCACTGAGGGTCAATTACCAAAGGCATCTAATAAGATTTATAAAAAATTCTTTAGCAAGCTGAACATCCTTAAAATATTTTTAGTATTATTTGTGCACTTTAAATATCTAGCCCAACTTATTTAGCCCATTTCCTGAGCTAAAATTAAGACACTTGTAAATATCACCTAAGTAACACTATCCCATTGATAATTTTGACCAAGTATCATTAACATCATTAATCTCTACCAAATTTTCATGAGATTGGGTATAATATTTTTAAAAATACAGAAATAGATGGGCCATAAATATCTAAAATAATAGTTAACATAATTGTCACAGTAATATCTTTGTGATAGCACAGTGATATTCAGAGTCCAATACTTAGAATTACTGAAAATTTTAGCCTGAAAGGGATTTGAGAAGGCCAGTAGAACCTCCTGCAAGAGACAGCATCAACATAAGAATAGGCTCCAAGGCATTCTGGGGACCTGTTTGCTCTTGCTTCAGTGGGGGATATCATTAGGGAATCATACAATATTAAAATGGTTTGAGATGGTTGGGACTTTAAAGATTATCTTGTTCCAACCCCTCTGCCATGGGCAGGGATGCCAGTCACTAGACCAGGATCCTCAAAGCCCCATTCAGCCTGGCCTTGAACACTTGCAGGGATGGGACATGCGCAGTTTCTCTGGGCAATCTGTTGCAGTGCCTCATGACCCTCACAGTAAAGAATTTCTTCCTAATATCTAATCCAAACCTGCCCTCTTTCAGTTTAAAATCTTTACCCCTTGTCCTGTCTCAATCTGCCCTTAGATAAAATACCCTCTCCCTTGTTTTATAAGTCCCTTTTCAGTGCTGGAAAGTGCAGTGAGGACTTGCCAGAGCCTTTTCCAGGCTGAACAGCCCCAGCTCTCCCAGCCTGTCTCCAGAGGACAGGTGCTCCAGCCCTGGGATCATCTTCATTGCCCCTCTCTGGACTGGCTCCATAAGGTCCCTGTCTCCCGTGTGCTGGGACCCCAGAGCTGAGCAGAGGGCGGGATCCCTGTCTCAGCCTGCTGCCCTCACTGCTGGGGAGGCAGCCCAGGATGAGGAATTGCTGTGGTGGATCTCTGATCCTCACTATCTCAGCAGAGTAGGGCTGGCTCTGTCACTGCTTCCTGCTTTTGCACCTTGTTCTCATCTGTCAGCTAGCCCTGGGGTCCCTTGTCACTCTTCCTGCTAATATTCCACAGTTGTTGAGTAGCGCAGAAAATGGTGCCTCCCTTTTGCAGCACATAAACCTCAAATTGTATTCATATTATTTTTCTTGCTCTAATGTGCTGCAAACTCACTTAAAATGCTCTCTCCATGATTCTGGCTCCCTTTGATTATTAGGTCTAATGTAATTTTTCACGTGCTGCCCTTGTATATTTTCCAAGATGAATCTCATTTTGTCATTCTTCCTGTTCATCTTTCTAATATTTCTGCTGATCTGTTCCAAAATTTATTGGTCAATGTGAGCCTTGGATCCATATCCAGGTTCCTTTTTACTATCTGTCTTTCATCACCTTTTGCAACTCCACCCTCTTATTCATCATAGGGGACTTTCATTAATGGGCAACTTACTTCTTCTAGATCATTGGAGAAAATAGTTAATAAAACCATACTGAATATAGATCCCTAAAGTCCCTCACCAGGAAAAGACCTTCCCACAGATCTATACTTTAATATTTTGTCTCCTGCTTTTGTTTATAGTCTTTCAGCCACTTTTCATTCCACAAGATAGTGCTCATGTCCTAGAAAATTTAAATTAATTCAGCATTTTCTATCTACTAGTTTCCACATTCTGGGCGAAACTCTTCCCCAGTTATTCATGCCCTCACTCCTTGATGTCAGTGAGATTACATACAAGCAATGTATGAAAGAATATGGTCTTTCCTCTCAATTACAGATTTTAAGATTTATTTTATAATAATCTGTAATTTGAAAATCAGTATATCTGTTCTCTGCATTTTCTCTGAGCATATTTCAAACTTTTGTCCAAGCAGATAGAATAATCTGATTGTGCCAAACTAGTAAGAAAATATTTTCTTAATCTCTGAAGTGTGGGCTTAATTAAAAATATGATAAAAACATGATGACAATTGAACTCCCTTTTTACATACAGGAACAATTATGTATATACATTTATTAGAAACAAAAATTCTTTTTTCTACAATCTAATAAATTCTATAGCAGTAAAATTTTTTGAAGCTGAATTATCTTTTGGAAGAGTGATACCTATATTCAAATTAATATTTGGAACTTTATGAAGTAGTGGAATGAAGTTGGGCTTTTTTCCCCAACTTCTTGTGTGTTGGAACAACTTCGTTGTCATTATATGGATGTGACATACTACAGAAGATGCATCTCAAAATATTTTAAGTGACAATCTGAGAGAAAGGGAATCTCAGTCAGAAATCATAAAATTTGCCATAAGATCAGCCAACACAATGCTTTTTTAATTAGCATCCTATCTTGATACTTAAACAGTATCCCCAATTATTATTAATAAAACTTGTCAAAAACCAGATCTAGCTGGAATAGCTGAGGAGCCTGTTGGTAAAATTCCTGAGTCACTGATTAAATCCAGTACAGATCAGTAATGACTGAAAACTATGTTTGGAACCAAACATGGAACATTTTGGTTTATTCAGCTTAGTATTCAGTACAAAGGTGACAATATAATTAAAAAAGACATTTAAAGCTGTTGTTACCCTTGAGAATATCTCAACAGAATACAAAGCTCGCAAGAGACTTTCTTGTGATCACAACAGACAAGTCACAAGTTGCAAGATGAAAAATATTAGCAAATAATCTTGCCCAGCTGGAGTCTCCTCTTTCTCTGCTATGTTTATCAACACATATCAGTTGAATAAGGCAAAAAAATCATCATCCATGGGTCTTCAAAGGCACCTATCCCTTCTCCTTAACCACATAGGGAAATCAGTCACTTATTTTATACAAATGTATTCATTTGAGACATTAAATTTGAGTGCAAATCATGTGCCTAAATTAGGGAAACTGAGTCCAATCGAGTCCAAAAGAATTTTTAGGTGTGTTTATTCAGATAAACAACCCCAGTCCACTTAATTAAATGTTTAGGCTCTGTGTTGAAAGTTTCTGTGAGGAAAGGCAAGCAGACAAGTCTTCTTTCATGAGTTTTCCATTCAACATGGAAAAAAACGTGATTCTGCTGACCACAGCCTGAAGAGTTGTATTTTGTGATAGAAACATTTTCAACAAGTGACATAACAAAAACAGATAGAAGAAAAGCTTTCCTTTCTCCTGGATGTCCTACCTACAGAGATCCCCTTGTGTGAAAGGTAGGTAAGCATCACCTCTGGCACCATCACCTCAGCCTCACTCTTCAGTTTTTAGAGGTGCTCACACATCTGTTGGGATGGCATCTAAATTTCAATGTAACTGAAATACGAACTTGTTTTAAATCTTACCAGACTGGAGCACTTGCAGGATGACCAGGAAGTTAGGATGTCCCAAATTAATCCCTCATCACTTTTTTCTGAGGGGAAAAAAAAAAAAAAAGAAAAAAAAAAAGTGTGTTTGAAAAAGGAGAGAAAAAAAAGAAAAAGGAAAAGAAAAAGGAAAAGAAAAAGGAAAAGAAAAAGGAAAAGAAAAATAAAAAGAAAAAAAAGGAAAAAGAAAAAGAAAAAGAAAAAGAAAAAGAAAAAGAAAAAGAAAAAGAAAAAGAAAAAGAAAAAGAAAAAGAAAAAGAAAAAGAAAAAGAAAAAGAAAAAGAAAAAGAAAAAGAAAAAGAAAAAGAAAAAGAAAAAGAAAAAGAAAAAGAAAAAGAAAAAGGAAAACAGCTCCTGGAGCAGGTATAAGATAAATATACCAAAGCCAAAGACATGAAACAGACACTGCTCAGGTACACAGCAGGATGCCTGTTTAATGTCCACTTTGTACCTATTGCTTGTACAAATAGAAAGCAGTGGCTTCAGACACAGCCTTCACTTTACCTGCTCCGATATTGAACAGACCCACTTTGCTACAGGAGACAAGAAGCAGTGGAAGTGCAGGTGCTGAGAAATAATAGCCACAGGAAAAACCTGGACACAAAATCAAGCCAGTGACACTTGGCTCTCACATCTTGGAAAATCAACCCAACCCTTTATGTTCTACATCAGAGGCAGGAATCCATTTAAATGCACACAGACACACAAGACCATATATATATACGTGTGTGTGTATGTAGAGAAAAGGATAGGAAAAGGAATGCAGGTTATAGCTTATGTCATTTTACTAATCTAGTTGGATTTCAGTGCCAGTTTGATTGTTTATTACCCCTTTCTTTTCTTCACTGACATCTTCTTGATACCAATATTCTAACAATATGTTACCTTTATAAATGATAGCTTAAAATGAAATTTCAAAAACTGCCTATATTATATCAGTTAATTGTTTGGTGACTGTGGAGAAATGAAACCAGAACTATGTATTTCAAATAATGCCCAACACATGGCAAACATCAAGTGAGGAATGCAAGGCCTATGCTAGTGAAGAATGCAATAAATATAGACCAGATCATAAACACTGCTATAATAAGACAATTGAGGAAGAAGATTTGGAAAGATATAATTGATTTCTGTACCTTTTCTTGTGCAGGTTGGGCAGGAAATGGATAAGCTCAAAACCATCACCTTCATGTCTAGTTTGACATAAGCTTTTTTGAGCTCAGTATTCTTGACTTTGAAAAAGGGAGAAATATTTTCTCCACAGCCTGAGTTAATCTGAAGAACTCTGGCTTGTGTTATGAAGGAAATAAGAGCTAGATGTTTACAGTGCTACCTCTGGTCTTGAAAATCTGTTAACTTTGAAATGACCTGTGCTTCACATAATTTAAACATGTTAATCCACATCTTATTTGCTTCTGCCATCCTCCTTACTCACTAAGACTGTTTCAGAGAGTTAAATGGGCATAAGGCTCATTTGAAGTTTTATATTTCTCAGCCAAATGCTAATAATTTAATACTGATATCAAAGAAAATTGGCACTTTGTCAGAATAAGAATTATATAAGAATTGGCCCTGGACTGTAAGATCTTCTCTCTAAAGTTCTCTTATCCCTTATTTCATTATTTGTCGGTTTTTTGAATACCAGTAACAAAATGTGAATAAAACAAACTTAAATACTCTTTCACTGGCCATAGGGAATATTATGCCAAAGCAAACGTTCACTCTGTACAGTTTTGCTGATCAATAGAACTAGAAAGCGTGGCTTTAAATTAGCTGAACATATGCTGCATTACTATGCTTCAAATTCCAGCTTTGTTGGTATAGATTGTGATTGCTTTAATACATACCAAAAGAAAGCTTCATACTGAAAGAGGTGTTGGACCTATCAGTCTGAAAATAAGAATTGTTTTATCAACCTGGCAATATAAACAATCCAGAGGTCCAGCTCCAATAATCCCATATATTTTTTTACTGGATAGAAAATAATATTTGTGATCTCCACTAATCATTCCACAGTATAGGAGGTGCTGACAAGCACTGAACCCTTCCAAGAAGGTCCTGGCATCTTTAACCCTGTCCCCAAGAATTGTTTGTATATTAGTCTGAGATTTCTAATGGCAAAATTAGGATATTGGATAACTGGATCTTGCTTCACCTTTCCACCTCCTAACTGATTCATTGTATGTGCTTTATGACAGTATTGTAAACTGTCTGTAAGAAAACTTACACAGAATATACACACAGAGTGAGGGTTAATTTTAATCTTTCTAAAATGCTTTGAGATTCTCAGATGAAGAGCAGTCGCAATACCTGGAAAACATCAAGATTTTTCTATTCTTAAAAATAAGCAGAGAAATAGACAAGATGTACTGCACACAGAAAGCATTGCCATACATATTTCTGGCTTTACATACAAAATATTTTCCTTCCAAGGACAAATGTCCAGTACAGGTAACACCAGGGAGATTCCAGTGACCTGGTGCACTAGAGGTGAGGTGGACAAAGTCCATCATTCAGTGTGAGGTCATGTGTACCTAGCACTCACAGAAAGAGCAAAATACCTTTGCATTCAGTGCTTTCAAGGTCAATGTTTTTATATTTTCTCCAGTTAAATACATACAGAAAGTGAAAATACACATTCAGCATGACATCTTCTGGCTCCTTTCAGTTCAGATGGGTACTCTTTTGCAAATGCATCCCATTTTTGATCCAGGAAGAGGTGTTTTGAGCTTGCAGTGTTTCAAACTTTACCTAAGTTTGAAATCTGAAGTCCTAAGCTTTTCCACTGACATCAAAGCAAAGCTCCTCTGACTTCTAAGCTGCCAGTTCAGCCCCAGACCTGCCTGTGGGAAACACAGACAGCAGAAACTTGTGTTCCCAAGCCTGAAGATTTTCACCAAAGCTGCAGGAAAGAAAGTGTTTCAGCCAGGGCACATGTCACCTCACACCAGTGGAAACTAGACCTTCAAAGGGAGACCCAAATCATCTCTTGGTCTCAGGCTGCAGTGGAGATGAGTAGAAATATCTGTCCCTTGCTTTCAAGAACAATTGAACAGAACAAGGTCAGAATTCAGCAAGAAATTCAAGACCTTTATTTAATCCTCCCCACAGCCATGTATTGCATGTGCCAGGGGCCTAAGTACCCTGAGTGGTGAGCAAGGATCAACAAAATCAAAGGTGCCCAGAGAGATTCAGCTTCCTACAGGCTAGGGACAGACTCAGCTGCCTAAACACAAGTTCCTGGCACCTTTTGAAACATTGTAGGATACCTGACAGACCTGATACCACAATATGTGACAGCTCCCCTCCCTAGACTATCACCTGGGTGGTAGCACGTAAGGTGTCCACAAAAGCATCATGCTTTGGCATGTACATGTCTGAGTACACAGTTGAAGCAGGTGAAATCATCCTCAACTCCTATTTCTCCATGTTGGAAGAAAAAATTTAGAAGATGCTCCCAATAATTGTTAATTGTATTAAATGTATAAGTTTTAAATGACAGTGAAAATAGGCCCCATTCAACTCTTGTGGCTGCTGTGCCTTCTGGTACAGATGTTATTGAGTTTCACTATGCCAAATAAATCCTGACTATTATTTCATTGAATGCTTAAGGAGTGAGACTCAACAACAGGCCATTTCTGTTATGAACAATGACTGACTCAGCAAGGGGAAGTTTGAGCTGGATTTGCACAAAAAAATTAACAAAGAGGCATGGGCTGTCAGAAAGCAGAGTTTCTAGAAAGCCATTCTGGTTGTCTTAAAGCTTGGACAGATAGATTGCAGAAATATATTTCCTGTTCCAGTTATTTAAACTGCCATTTTCATGTAATCATTCCAAAGTTTGACATTAAAAAACAATTGTGAAGACAACAATATCATCCTGCTCAGCAGCATGGCTAGATAATTTCTGGACAAACACATATAAGGTGTAATTAAGATTTTTCAGAATGACAATCCACATTGAAAAGAAATTGAATATATGATGCTTAGTTTCTCTGAGATGCTATATTTCAGGTTTTTTTCCCCATCATTTGCTGACACATGTGGAACATGTGATTTTAGGATCACCTTGTCAAAAAGTTGTCCTATAGTCATATATAGCCATAAGCACATTTAATCCTGGTTTCAAAACCTGCTGCAATCCTGATCTCCATCGTACTTACTTTTTTCCATATTCTGAATATCACTGGCATCAAAGTCCAGGGCAAATATACTCTGACTTGAATACACTAGCACAATGTCTGACTACTGTGGAACCAGACTGAAATCTGCTCAGAAAATAATAAATGGTAGAGCAAAGTCTCTCAAAGCTGCAATTGTAGCACATGCAAAAAACCCGCATAACCTCAGCACCAGTGCCTTTTTTCAGACAGATATGGAAACCTTGTACTCCACCTCTTGCATCCATTAAGTTGTTTAAGGAAAGCCCAAAGTTCATCTGCTCAGTTAAATTTTCTCAGTCCTTTGTGCTGTCCATATTCCCTAGAGACCTCATGATCTCCAGCCATCAGGATACACTGCACCTCACTAAAGTTACCACTTACACATACTTTTAGATTTTGGATTTGCAGCATCTACTCTCACAACATGAGTGACAAAATCATGATTGTTGGACAAATTTTAATAATAAGTGGGCTAAGTTTGACCAAAAGAGCTGAGAAATAAGTTGCTCTCAAACTCAGACAGATGTTCTGTAATGGGATGTTGGTAACTCTACGGACTGAACTTTATTGAAAGAGAAAACATTTATTTAAGACAAATTCAACTCATATAGGTCTCTCTAGAAAAAAAGCTACTTTCCCCCTTGGTTTGGTTCTGAAAATGTTGCTTTCAGACCAAGAGGTTTTAATGCAAGTTGAAACTATGGGAGCATATAAAGAGAAAAAAAAATACATTTAATCTCTAGGTGAGGGAATATATCCTAATTAGTTATGTCTGCTCTGACGTCTGGCTACCAGCTGACAGACCTGACTGATCTCTCTGAACCAATCCAAATTGGAAAAAGATTTGGGTTAGGGTCACTTTTTGAGTGGGCAAAGGTTGGGGCTGGTTGTTATTTGAACTGAACTAGTTTATTCATCTCTGGTTACCCATATGTCAATACAATGGATTCACTTAATGTAATATGCCATGGGCTAGGATCGTTCTGTTTTGATTCTACCTGCACATTTTCCTGGGCTGCTGCCAGGACACAAAGACAATTCATCCTGGGAGAGCAGGAAGTTCTGGACACCACTGGAAGAGCTCCAGAAGGCAGTGAGTACAGACACTTTGGATATAAAGCCTTCAAGCTTTGTGTGCTTCAGGTAGAGGTCAGGTCAGAAGTTCATCTAAGTGCCTGTGAGCATCACAGTCTATATGAAGATTGGGTATTTTTGTACTTCAGACTCTCTGTAACTATTTTCTTTTTAGGATGTACCAGAAAAACTCACAATAGAGAGTTATATAAAATTCAACCAAATCAGTAGAAATTCTTTGACCAATTTCAAAAGAAACAGGTTTAAATTTTCATCACTTTGGTCCAGGACAAAAAAAAAAATCCCAAAACACTAAACAACTGCACAATCAGCAATCATTATTTGATGAAAACAGTCCATTTTCTTATCTTACCATAAGCTCTGAAAACTGACTCTAAAAATTCAACCTTGTATCTTCATTATTACTCTTGCATAGTGACTTCTGAAAAAATAAAGCTGCTCAATTCATAAATGAGAAGAAATTATATCTGAGAGTCAACCTAGGTAAATCATTAGAGAAAATCCTACATTGGATATAGAGCTCATAAGTACTCAATCTACAACTAAAAGCACAGTAATGGTAAGAGCCAGAACAGATAAACTCCTTTAAGTTAGCATTGTATTGCCAAGATAGAGCAGGACTCCTGTTTTGAAGATAAGCATCATCATTATCTCACTACCATTAACATGAACACAGGTAGTTTCTCTAAATAATAGATTTTTTTTTTCACTGCTTTTTCTTTCTGCTTCAAGGACTGAGGTGTGGGAATATTTGTATTACAGATCATAGAGAAAAACAGGGTACATATATTAAGTGAATAAATTAAACAGTCTACCATTGGCCCTTCCATAGGCAGTTCCTAGGCACTGTTTGGAAGTGGGCATGGGATGCATGGACCAGGGATTCCCCAGAGTCAGTGTGGTTGTTGTCCTTTGAGCCCTCTGCAGACTGAAGGACTTTGATACCTCTTTGTGGCACTCACCCCAGGGAACAGGCTGTATAGAACTTGTGTAGATACAGCCAGAGAGTCCTGGGAAGTACCTCCAAGAGCTGTAAGTGCTCTGCAGTACTATTAGGAATAGAAGGCAGATGAAATTATTATTTAAGGATTCATATCACATGAAAAGAGAAGAAATTTTTCCAGCAAAGCATTTCCATTTTTATAGTTTTACATTTTTACATTGACTGACTAATCCTCCTGAGGTCATAAAACAGACAAAGCATAAACAGGAAGTACAAGGCTGTATATTATATATGGCATATTTAAAGCCTAGAAAGGATCCTTCATTTAAGATTTTTCCCTTTTCACAGATGGATGACTGGGTGGTATTGTTTTGCTACCTTCCCTCAGCTCTTCACATCTGTCCTCTAACATACTTTCCAAAACTTCCCTCCGCTGACCCAGTTCCCTTGCTGTATCCCACAGCACATGTGTAGGATGTGTATAAACTTGGCCATTAATTGTAAAATCTTGTCCACACACTTTAATAGAATTATGACCCATTACACTGCTGATTACTTACTCTTCAATACATAAGCTTATTATCTTTTTCCTTCTTGTGTTGTTGAAGAAGGTAACAGGGGTCACCAATATAAATTCCAAGCATGTAGACTCTGGGTTTTCATCTGGCAAACATTACAAACTTCTCCCTTCATTATTATTTTCTATCTTTTTTTATAGCTTTAAAGCACTGCTCACTAGTTCCACTGATTATAAATTACAGGATGGGGAAAGATCTGATGAAAATATTCACCTTTAAGCAGCCCAGAATTTTATGTCTGTGAGAAAACACATATTTTTCATTGCTAACAGATGCAGCCCAAACCACAGCCAAACAACTGCTCACAGCACACAGATATACACCTATATTACACACATTGCATGTACATGTGAACACATATCCTGTATTTTCACAATTATTCAGCTTTCCCTTTATCATCACAAAAAGCCAATTGATGAACAGTCCAGAAGATGCAACACTCCTCCTTGTAGCTGTCTGGAATGTCCAAGTGACAAAGAGAAATGTCCATGAGATCAAAATTGGCCAAAATAGTGAATGACAGTTGCAGATTTCTTTTTCCTTGTGCCAGAGCTCCTAAATCTACCACTATTAACATACCTTAAGATCCACTTCAGCTGCTGGAGATAGTACTGAAAAGACCATCATCTCCTGTTTTTAACTGGAAACTAATATTCAAGTTCTATATTTGGATGCCTTTTCACAGATAAATGCTCCAATGTCCACATATGAAAAATGGGGAATAATGATATTGACCTTGGTAGAGCACTTTGAAATGCAAGGCAAAAGAAAGGTTTTAAGAAAAGCTGGCATTATTTTTATTTTTCTCTTACCATCTGTGGTGGTAAAAAAGAATGAAAATTGATATAACAGAAACAATGTGTTTTGATTATCTGTGTGGAGGGTGATATTTGCATGACACCTTCACCAGTTTTCAAGAACAAAGACAACAAAAAATAAAACCAAGAGTTTATACTGCCCACCACTAGCATGTTTTGGGTCTGACTTAAAAGAGGGATTGTAGACCAGTTAACATTCTATTTTCGTTTGGTAGTTTTATCCAGCTGTTGCAGACATGTAGCCAGAATTTGGCTTCTGGAGTCCTCCTCCATGCATGTCAAGATTTGAGACCTGGTTTTCCTGTTTTGAATTGGGCAGCCATCCTGGAAACCATAATAAAATGCAGCACTGCTGACAGACTTTCTCATGGAAAGTTGAACAAAATGCTATAGAAATTGCTGTATGCAGAGATTTGGTAAAAGCTTTCAGTGTCTCCTAAAAGTCCCTGAACGTTGTCTTTTTCTACCTTTCTGTGTTCCTTTCGGTTCTTTACTATTTTTTATAAGCTCACTTTTATCTCACAGTTTCCATCGAAAAGCAGCCACTTTTGTCCAAGTCTGTTGTCAAGATCTCCTTTATCATAAAAAATCAGTGACAGGCACATCTAGAGGACCATGTGGATCTGTGTCATATACACCTTTGGATGGGCTAAACCTTTTTTCTTTCCACTGGCTAATGAAGATGCCCAAAAGGCAGATGCCTCCATCTTGGATGGCTTGGTTAGACTTAGGTGAGAAAAATCCCACTCCTGGTTGCACATAATAATCTGAAAATCTTCACAGAAAACACAGAGAAGCAAGGTCCTGTCCCCCAGCCTGGAAGCTCAAATCAAAGTGATGGACATACCAGAGAAGTGAGGGTATCCCAGCAAAAGCAAAAGTTATGGAAATAGCAGTACACAATTACTCATTTTAGGAATCCATCTGGTTAGGTGTGTTGTTTCATTTAAATGATGTGTAAATGCATTTACTTAATGGCCCTCATTTATACATTTATACATGTCATGTGAGCACTGCAGCACACACGGTTTTAATTTGAAAACCGAAGGCACAAGTAGCAGACCTCACCTTTGCTGGATGCCGTCGGGTGTCAAAATCGAAAAGTTCAGCTTGTGCCCCTTCCAAGGTAATATAATCCACACGCATCTGTGCACCCTGAGGTCTGCACACAGCTGCACAATGTTTTATGAGATGTTGCAGTGGCTTCTGCTAGACTTCCTGATGTAAAACTACAAACAATCAAACCCTCCTTCCCCCACATCCCATTCTCTCAATCAAATGCCTGAGAAAGGAGATTTTTTAAACCAACTATGTCGTTTAAACACCTTTGCTCTCCAGAGCAGAAGTTACCTCAGTATTTACAGGAGAGCAGGATATTGGGTATTTCAGCTTTGAGCAGAAGGAAGCCAAACTTCTTAGCTTTGGTTCAAAACAAAAGTTTCTCTCAATAAAGTCTAAATCAACCTTGGAAGGCAGAAATAAGTATGCTCCACTGAGCAGAAAAGCATGAGCTGACATTTAGAAACTGCTCACTGCTCTCCCAGCCACCCAAGAGAGAAATGATTCTGCATTAACAGAAGAAAAATGCAACCCTGAAAATTGATATCAGTGTATTTACAACAGGATATCTGCAACACAGTACAAGGTCCTGCCACTCTCTTTTTTTTTATATTCTGACTTTTTTCACTCAGCTTGTATAATTCTCCAACCAGTTCCAGGTCAATAAAATAGAATCGCTATTTTTTTTTTCAGTTTGAGAAACCAAAATATTTCCTAATTGACGTCAGTTTTGGAGAGTGAATTGTTTCAGTTTTTAACTCAAAGACTTAATTTTGATATTTTCAGAATGAATTAATTTAGATCCATGTAACTGCAGTTTAGCAAAAGACTGGAAATCTCTCTAACTGAGTAAGCATAAAGTGCCTTCAAATTATTTTTTTTTAAACTATCAAAAAATGAAAAAAAAAATTAGGAAATATCTCAGATACCAGAAACCTGACCCCGAATATAGAGTAGGATACACCCTGAGTGCAAAGATATTTTAACATTTATTTTCCTTTTTCCAGAAAATGAACATGAAGTTATCACAATATCTTCAAACTAAAGAGCTCGATGTATTAGAAATGAAACTAGTCACCATCAGGCTCCTCTGAGCCACCCTTCAGATGAACATGTCCACATTAGTTTTCAAAAATAATGTTTAATACAATGTTTATTGTACTTGTAATCATATAGGAAACCAATAAGGGACTCCTGTTATCAGATCACAGTTTCAGTGATTAGACATCAGATGCATGAAATGATCAGTCCTTCAGCCATTTCACAGTGCCATGGGCTCTTAGTGCTAGACTGGGATTTCAAGAAAACCTTGGGCAGAAAGTATGCAAATTCTAATACAGTTACATGGGAACTGAATGCATAATTACACCAGTCTCCCCTGAAAATTCAAGCTTTGGTGCTCTTATACAGACATTTGTATTTTCACTCAGCAGTATCCACAACAATAAACTTCTAGGTGGATGTCTTTGATGGTGGCCCTTCTCCTGGGAAATTACAGGGAAAAGAAAAAGTTCTGTGAATGACATCCCCCCCAGTACCACTTCAGTTAGCAGAGCTCCTGCATAAAACTTGAAGCACAAAGCCATGGTGGTGTCCTGCTCTACAAATGTTCAGCAGCCTGACTCTAAGGGATATACGATCACTCTTTTCAAGTGTTACCCTGGAAACAATTTGCCTCTTGGCAGACGTTGCATGCTCATACAGGAAACTAAATTTAAATCCTTAGGCATAACATCTTGGTCATGCCTGCCCTTTTGTTTGAACTCCTTTAATAAAACTCTTGCCCTCACACTTGGCTGTACTAAATCCAAATATGATCTTTGCTTCCTCCTCATTATTAGTTCACAGGGAACACTCTAGTAGTTATATGTGGGGTTATCCATTACCTAAAAAGAAAATGTGCCAACTTGGAGATCTGCTCACTGACTTACATGATGTTTACGCAAGGATTTTCATGCAACTGGCTTATAATGGCCATGTAATTTGCTTCTTCTGAGCAACTTTAAAGAACGTGTATTCATCATCAACTCAGACTTTTCAGCATACAACAGGTGAGTCAGTTCATAGGTGAATTGGGAATAAACAACGGATGGAGGTGGGATATTTTAAAAAAGAGAGCTAGGTAAGCAAAGCTGGTGCAATCAATCAAAAATATTATTCTTAAATGAGTAGTTTCAGAAAGAGGTGATGACAAATGAATGGAAACATTATGTACACAACTTAGACTCATACCTGGCTGAAGGCATATAGTGCAACTGGAAATTTTGGAAAGAAATGTCTGCCCACCTGGCCAGCAAGAGCAGCACTTTCTAAACAGAAGAGAGACCAAAGCAGCTCTTCACCTTTGCTCACAAACAGGGGCACATGCAAACAGGACAGGGGAGAGGAAAGCAGCTTGTCATTCTACAGGACACATAGGATTGAACTCACTGTTCTAACAACCATCCCTTCTCAAACACCTGCAGAGGGACAGTGGTGGTACACAGCTCAGGAGCCCATTTGTCCTCTAGTGATGGCAAACGGCCAAAATTTGTGTCTGAATGAGCACGTTCAACATCTCAGAGCCCTACTGGAATAGCTGAGACCTTCCACATTAATAAGGGGGTTTGGGGATCTTTTCCTTGCCTCTTGTCATTTTCTTTTTTTTCTTTTTTTTTTAATTGATGCTGAAGCAATCCCAGTAGACCTGGAAGCACATGCAAAGGGAGACTAAATTGGATCCAAGTCTCAAAAGGATGAAATAAGGATTTAACAATACCTCTCAGACTTAAATCCACTGATGAGGTAGGTGCTGGCCAGGGCCTGTGAGGAATTATGGAGAGTGCTGCCTCCTGCTTTTTTTTCTTCATTAAATAGCCTGCAAGGAAGAGAGTGCCTGAGACATGAGCAATGTTTTTGTTGGGAATGGATGAGTTTTAGTAGTGGGGGGAAAAATAATTTTCAAAATTTACTTTTCACCACCGTGCAACACCTTGAAAATATTTTGGCAAAAATGCCAGGTGTTGCACAGTTCCAGGATTCTATCAGAGGCTCAGTTTCTTTGGCTGGTAGGATAGAAAATGCTACTGGCATGTTGGAGTAAATAAGAACAGCTCTAGTCAAACTGTTCAACACAGCAACCAGGAAAAAGAGAGTGCATGTGAACTTCCCTGTGCCTCATCTAAAGCACCATTAAGTATGAATTAAGGACAGTTCACTTTTTCTTTCCTTTTCTTTCTTTCTTTCTTTCTTTCTTTTTCTTTCTTTCTTTCTTTCTTTCTTTCTTTCTTTCTTTCTTTCTTTCTTTCTTTTCTTTTCTTTTCTTTTCTTTTCTTTTCTTTTCTTTTCTTTTCTTTTCTTTTCTTTTTTTCTTTTCTTTTCTTTTCTTTTTTCACAAATTCATCACAAATTAGGACTGTGTTGTGATGGGTGCTTTTCAGAGATGTGCCAGGAAACAGTTGCTGTAGATCAGTATTTAATGCAAGTAAATGGGACATACAAAGGATGAAAGAAAAAAGTTCCACAGTCTTTTCACATGTCATGAGCTGGAAAATGATGTCTTGCAGAAGTTCACACAAAAAGGTTGTGATAATAAGGAACTGCATGCAGAGCTCTCAAGTCTCCTTCTAAAGCTACAAATATAAACATTTTTCTTCTCAAAGGTAGGCTCTAACTTCCTCATGCATGTACAAGGTACTACTTGACTGATGGCAAAAGAATTACTTTTGCTGAATGACACAGGTAAAAATAAAAGTCAAAGCTGGCCAAAAGCACAGTCACAGGACCAGATTCACCAATATGTTCCAGGGGTTTTATGTTACCCCAGTGATACAAGACAGCTATAAAATTAGATTAAGTAATTTAAGGCTGCTGTGTGTCACCAGAAAAGTACAGAGCAGCTGCAACATATATGGCAAACCCATATTGCAGTGTTTTACCATTCCTACCTTCTCACTTTTCTGACTTTCTCATCAAAGATTAGTACCAATTCCAGATGCTGTGAAAATATATGGAAAATGAATACTGGAAGAAAGAAAAACCAAGCATTTAACAGCAGTAAACCAAACAGGTCATAATTTCTGTTTCTTAAGTTAGTATGCAAGCAAATTTTCACTAATGTGGTTTTTAAACTCGTTACAAACAGATTTCTTTGTAGGAAGACACAGCAACATTGAGTTGGCTTTTATTAGCACCACACCAAACTCCACAACTCTGAAACCAAGAGCTTTTGAGAAGCAATACATGAGGTCTAGAGTAGGCTGAGAGCTTGTTAACTTAACTTATTGAAACAATTTCCAAAGATTTCACATCTGCCAACTCTCATGTGTACCAGACTCAGGCAATTTCATTGTGCACAATCATCACCATTTGAAAATCATATAGATCTGTAAAACACGCTAGGAAAACAGTTTCTTGCTGTCTAGGTATAGTCTAAATGTCATAGAGTGGAATGGATCTAATTTTTTCTTAAATGCAAAATTTCAAAACTTACACATAAAGTGAGAAAAGATATGCAACCTTTTAAAAAATTTTTCCCCTCTTCAGACAAATGAAAAATTTCAAATGCCAATTTCAAAAACATGGCACAAAAATATTAATAGTCTGTATCTGAGGTTGCTTTCCCATATCAATTAATGTAATACTGTATTAAGGCTTCAGATTGAAATCTGAAACAGTTGCAAAAGGGCAGAAAAAAAAATCCTTAGAAAAACTTAAATGAGTTAGAATTTCCTAACAGTGAGAATGATTAAAGATTGGAATGACTTACTCATACTGGCCTATCTGTAAGAAAAGACGGGAGATGGCTCACAGCCTGTGTGCAAAGAGGGAAGAAGATCTGGCTGAACATTGTGGAATGTGTCTTCCTGGCGTGAGAATCTCGGAATCTGGAGTCCTCTGTTCATCCCTTACCTTTTGTGCCATGAACATTGCTGCAATGTTTGCTACTCCATAATGAGATAATGAGGCAGAACATACCTTCAGGGAATTTGAGGATTATAATAAATGAGGGGAAGTCAGTGAAAAGCTGAGTTGCTGAGATTCAGTTCAGAGGAAGCCGGGTAAACTTGAGGACAGAGCCAACAGAAAACTCCCGAAGTACAAAAAAAGAGAAGTGCAAAGTCCTGTACCTGAGACAGGAAAGTCCAGGCTTTAGCACAGGCTGGGAACTGCCCCAGTTGTGACCTGGTGGGAAGGTGAGCTCCAGATTGAACCTGAGCCCATGCAGGATTCTTATTGTGAATAACACGTTTAGCTGCATGAGGAGGAGAGCAGTTAAGGGTTTTAGGGACTCACTGTCATCTTTCCTGTTCTGTGCCCCCTGTTTTGTCCTGTTTTGAGCTCCTCAGTGCCTGTTTGAAGTTAGACAATGGAGTTGGGATTTGAATCTTGTATGGAACAATTCTTAGGGAAATAGCTTCTTGATTTAGGGTTGCAGATATTTAATGTTTTGGGACAAACCTGAGGTCCAGATGAAACAGTTTTTGCTTGTCTATTCTGTCCCTAAATTCTATGAAATCTAAAATAACCAGCTCTGTGAAGTCAGTTCATTTCACTGATGGTTTTGGCAGAGTTCCTCTCCCACTCTGTTGCCAGAAAACATGGCAGAGTAAAATGCCTGTTGGACTGTCACAGCTTTAGGCCTTATGACTCTGAGGGACAAACGCCAAGGCAATCAGCGTGCTGGGGAAGCTGCACACTTCCCAAACTCTCTGCACAATTACGTGACCTTGCAAAAGGGAGAAGTCACGAGGTCAGAGGAGGAAAAAAAAAGGCACAGAAGGAAAAAGCAAGGAGCTACAGAGCAATTAATCTCCTCATTTAACCTGCACTGGACTACTACTGCCTCAATTTCATCTGAGCAGATGCTATCTGAGCTGATAATCTGAATACAGCAATACACAGAAATTCAACGATGGTAGCAAAATAACTTCTCCCTACCAGGAATATGATAAGGGATTTTGCAAACCACCAGACTCCACCTAGCTTTGCACCTTGCCTATCCTCACTTTACATTGCCTCAGTTTGCTTGTCTTGCTTTATCCTATCAAAACACCACTGTCTGAACTAGCTGAGAATAGCCCAATCCTAATTTTTCCACCAGATTTTCCAGCCTGTATTAAATTTACCACTTGTGGATGAATAATCTGTTATCCTTCTGCAACAAATTAATTGCAGGCTGTTACAGAATGAGTGATGTGGGTACAAATTCTGTAAGTGTCTGCTATATAAAATTCAATATAGTCTTTGCTGTTGGGATAATCCAGTGCCAATATATTTGGCAAAAAGTACAGCATGTGTGCACACAACAGAAGAAACTTTCAGGTCAGTATTGACAGTTGAATATTTATATGTTTTTCAAAAAAACTTGAGAAGTTATAGAAAGGATTGCTCTGAAGTATTTCAGCTACTCTATGTACTTCTAAACTGCCTTGGGTTCAACATATGGTGCTTTTTTCTAAAGTATATGTAAATAACTGCTCCTGATTGCTTTCAGAACTGCACCCAGCTCATCACTGTAATCCTACCATAAAATATATGTCAGTTATTAAAAAATGAACAAAAAATCCACAGGCATGTGGATGTCATGTTCTGCTAACCTGGCTTTGCCATCTACACATATGGTGCATGGAGGAGTGGAACAGCTATGGTATAATTAAGATTTAATCCTGCAAATAACTTCATACGCTTAGCAGTCACTGTTTGAGAGATGGCTCTACTGAGGTCTGTACTATGTCTGCAATTCATACCACTTGCTGAAGCTGATTTATCTGGAAACTATATCACTAGGTACTGCTAAGAGTGCAACTATCCCAGTACAGAACATAGTATGGATAAATTCTATGAATTTTTACCCAGTCTTCTTGTGAGTTTTGCATCTTGGATCCCTTCCTACATTTCTAGCTATATTTCTAGTAGGTGTCCAGGCTAGTTTATTTAGAAAAGCCTTGTGTCTACATTTATAATTTGTAAACACAGTACAGAAAAAATCCCCAGGCAGTGAGAAGTATTTGACACAATTAGTCTTTTGCAATAGTACCCATGAAAATATGTTTACACATGGATATGGATCTCTTCTGGGGAAAAAGATTCCAGAAACGGGTATAGCTGCAGCACTGAAGAGCATAAATCCCTGCACTGAAGGTAGCTCTACTCAGAAACTGTGGTTAGTCTCAGCTTAGCATTACACTGTGTGTAGTGAATCTGCAGCCTCAGTTGAGACCAGCAGGAGCTGCATGTGTGCAAGGGAAGAAATTGGCCCATTAGGACCTAATATGGCACATCAAAGGAAGATAGAGCTGGCATCTTTCAGAGGATTTTCTGATATTCACATGCAACTGTTCACTGTGGGTGGCACTGAACTGGGTATGAATGGATTGGAGCATAGACAGGAACCAGAGCAACTGCAGCTAAGAGGAGGTCTGCAGACCACCCCCAGGATGCTGTAAGACCACCAGTTTCCTTCAGAACAGCGAAGGAGGCAGGGGGAAATGGAGACTGCAGGCATTACAGTTTCTTGCAACAGAAAGCAATTTACTGTTACCAATGGGAACTGCAGCTGGGAGCTGCCTTTTTTTTTTTTTTTTTTTTTTTTTTTTTTTTTTTTTTTTTTTTTCACTTGAAACTACCTCCGGAGATCTTATTGAGAAAAAAATCAGTAAACTTGACAAGTGATGAAAATGTGCAGCTTGGGCAGGATGGGCTCTCCAATTCTAGTCTAGTCAATTTAGTATCTTTTGTCCAGCCATTTGAAGATTGTATCTTGTTGTTATGATGAAATGCACAGAGAGCAGCCTGATGTGTTATAGTTTATTCTTGTTCCATAATGCACAGGTGTATGAACACATGCATGCTGGGCTCTTTGTTTAGAGACTGGTTGCTCTTGCCATGGTCACAACCCACAGACAAAAGCCACATATCTAAATCCAATAGGCTGTGTTTAAAACCTTTGGTTACACTGCTTTCTACACTCTAAGGCTGCGCTCTGGTTTCTCCTTTCCTTATGTGTGTGGGCCATTCCATGCCCCTCATTACTCCTCAGATTCACCGTGCCAGACCCCTCTCGTGCTGGCAGCAGCAGCATGTGCACTTTGGTGATTTATAATTCTGGGCTCCTTGGGGAAGAGTGTGTTTCACTGGCAGTAAAAAGAGTTGTTGTGCAGGTGGAAACTTGTTTAAACAAATCTGAAGTTGTGATATAATGGAGGCTGGTAGTTTAACATAGGCTCTGAGTGTCAAGAAAACCAATGTTATTTTATGCAGAAGAAACCTGCCTGAGCTCTTCATTTCAGAGATTTCCAACAACTGAAAGGAAAAAGAAAGTACTATTGGGCAAATCTGAAACTACAATCAAATATTCATGTATATAAGACTGCAGGTGACATGCCTAAGCAAAAAAAATCCAAGTTCTTGTTGTCAGCATGGTTAACAAATGTGCTTTCACACCCCACTAAAGTCTTTGTCTTAAAATCCTGCTTCCTGTAAACAAATTTCAGACATAAAAATGTCTTCCACATCCAGACATTCTGCAAAATATGGAGACCCTAAGTGGGAGGAAAAAAATTAAAGTACTGGCAAATAAATCTCAGATGTTGCTAATTGTTCCTCTTTGAGTACTATACTTCTGTGATAACAGCACCCCGATAATGTTATTATCTACAGCCTATAAATGTGATTTTCTGTTCTGAAAGTTGAATGTAAAGGTTCAGAGGGCAAGTTGTGTTCAGATAACTCTACAGAATTCTGAATGTTTATTATGAAATTATCTGAACCTATCAAATCTCCAGTTTGAATTGGCAGGCTCCTGAAAGCCAGCATTTCATGTGAGATTTCTGGCACTTACCTTTCAGGTTCTGGCCAGAAACATCATTTTTGTGGTGTTACAGTTTCAGACCTTGATGGCAATTACTATTGTCATAATGAAAGCTCTCTCTCTACTTGCTCTAGAACTTCAAAAATATTTGGTTGCAGTTTGGTTCTGAAAGTGTGAAAAGGTTGAGGAGAAGATTTTTATCTCCTTTTCCTTTTTTTTTCCTGATTCGTTTGGCTCTTTTGAATCAGCTCTTCACTATGTCAGATTAAATGTCCCAGTAGTGAAACAATAAATTTTGTTCAATCTCATACTTCTTGTGCCTCTTCAAAACATCAAACCTATGGAACAACTGTTACAGTAGTTTATTTCTTTGTCATCAGCTCTGTCTGTAGAAAATTAAAACACTTTCCTCATCTTGATGTGTGGCATATCTGACTGTGAAAGGCCTCACCATCTGGTTTAGGGCCTGTAGAACTTAGCATGGAATGTGAGCACCATTGTAAGAAACATCCAATGTTTGTTTTATTTCGTTTCAGACAAACCAACTTCACAGAATCTCAATACAGAGCATTTTGTTTATTTATTTATTTAATATAAACTGCTTTAGATTAAAAAAACAGATTTCACATCCTATTTTTTAGACTTCAGGAATAATCTGACTTGGGAACTATTTTTTTACTGTACCTGACAAAACTCTGTGTTGTAAGGCAAGGCTGAGGTTTCTCTCATCTAACTTTAGCTGTTTGAAACAGATACTTAGCTGAAGCTGATCATGTGTGTTCCCTCTGCTGACAAATGACAGCTCTCACTCAGCCCTAAACTTGTCCAAAATCTGAATATCTGAATCTTAAAATTTGGTCCATCTGGGTGGAGGAAAGATGTATTTGAATTGTGCTGTCACAAAGTTTCCTCTGCTCTCAGCAGTGGATTCCACCCTTTGGAGCTTGGGACAGTTTAGCCTTTAATGTTCAACCTTTGCAGTCAAAAAAATCTGTAGCGATAAAGTAATTTAACTGATACTAGCTCAGTTACTTGACAGTATTATATTTACTGGTACAACGAGATTATGAATAGTGGGCAGCTCTTTCTCACTCAAACAGGAGACTGACAAAGTAACTTCTGGATTATTCATGGTCAATTACATCTCTGAGTTGCTATTTGAGACAAGAGAACCTTCTCTTAGGATCTTCCTAAATGGATGAAACCATACTTCATTCTAAAAAGGCCATTTCAAGGCTATCAAATTAAAGAACATAGATATGGTCCTTAGTTCAGAGGGGCCATATGCTCTTCAGGCTCCTATATGCTCTTAAAGATTATATGTTGTCATGCAAAAACCTGTGTTTACTTCAAGCCTTGTTTCTAGTGCGTGCTTATTTGCCCAGGTTTATCACAGTTAGCATCTGTGCCCATTTATGCCTGTACCAACACACTCAGACAGGAAGAAATTTGTGTTTCACTTGAAATATATTTGCTATAGAGCCTGCAGGTTTCCTCACTAGTTAAACTGTGACAGGTAAAATTCTGCATCCTGCTTAAAAATCTTCACTGCCAGTCCT
>CM077465.1:10347780-10520280 GCA_039654755.1 Calcarius lapponicus | reverse complement strand
AGCAGAAGAAACAATCTGGAAGTATCTATACATGTCTTCACATATTTTAGCCCAGACTTGTAGTCAACTCAAAACAAAAAAATTTTGCAATTCTTTTTAAAAGTGATATTAGAGAAACTATTCCAGTATCAAGATGAAAGGCTGGAATTATAGACTTCGTTTGGGATCTTTATTCCTTTGGAGTTCCTATTTCTTGAGTTATTCTAATTACTGGTTTCTCTTACATTTTCATTGAACTAATAGTAGGTTTATAGAATGGTAAACTCACCTCTCTGGTGTTCCAGGTGAGGAACAGACAGGTGAGCACATTTTCCTGCATGAATTAATGTAGTTGGACTCTGTGTAACTGTGCTGACCTGTGCCTCTCCCTTCAGTTCCACCTCTGGATGGAACACACAATTGTTATAGTTTATGGTGCTTTGAATTCCTAATTAAAGAGGTATTTCTGACAGAATCAACTGCCCCACACAACTCCTCCAAAAAAAACACTTTGAAAGAACTTGAAGTGTATTTTATAACAATACCATTTAAACAAATCATTTTTGTGTTTATAAGATGGTGGAAATTGAGAACAAAAATCCTAAATTATCCATCTTGCTATCCTAGAAAAATGTCAGGTTTTGTGTCTCACACATCATCAAATCAGTGGCACTAGCTGTCTAGAGTTCTAGAAATTTTACAAGCCAGGATACATGTTATGATTTTTTTGTGCAAAGATATAGGAAATTTAAACACAAGAAAACTTTTTAGAATCACTGGAGGATCAGTATCATTAATATTTTTCAGTGTCATGACTCCTGCTTTTTAGAGCTCTTTCTAATGGCTGAACAACAGCAGAAACCAAACAATATTTTATTTAAAGTAATTAGATCAGAACTTGCAGCCTGAGGATACAGAGTGACTTTAAAACATACATAAACTGGAAGTGAATCATTTAATGCGTCTTTTACAAGGAACATGGTAATACCTTCATTTAAACAAAAAAAAAAGAGGAAAAGTTAAATGATGTTGCTTAGAAGAAACAAACAAACAAGAAGCCTTAGTTCCCTTGAATATTACTAGATGTAAAAAGTTGCTCGTGTTAACAGTGCCTTTCCAAAAAAGAGACATTTATATGAATCCATGTTTATTTGATGTGTGGATACCTCACCGTGTCTCTGTCTTAGTTCTTATGGAAAACTTCACAACACCACCTGACTATGTTACACAGGGCTGTTACCTGTTTAACATCAGAATAAGCATCTGATGTGGAAGACTGTAGTCCTCACTCACAGAAGGAGAGAAAAAATAGTACAGTGAAATTAAGAGCACTTTGATAGTTTGAGATAAACAGGTGTCCTCTCAGTTGGAGTGAGCCTGGTCCTGTGATTTACTGGGGAGAGTTCTTCTGCTCTTCAGGAAGACAGGTGGTGGAAAGGTAAGAAAAATCCTTTTCTTCCAGGCCTCCAAAACACTAAGCTCTGAATTGGTACAGGTGATTTTGAGGATATAGAGTTGCAGTCTTGCTTGCCAGTCCTTATCCACCCAGAATGTGCTGGCTTTCTTTATACTAAGAAGTTGAACAATCCCAGGGAACATTGCTAAGACCTGGAAGTTGAGTGTCATGACTGTGAAAAATGCTAGACTGGTTGCTGGCAACATTTTTACTCAGACCAACCAATACTCACTCCCTCTGTCAAAGAACCTTTAGAATGGTGCAGCAGCCCCCTCAGGCCAAAGGCTTCACTGGATGGAAAGTTGAAGGGAACTGATATGATTTGGAGTTTAATATTGTGCATATGTTCAGACTGTGCAAGCTGACCTTAACACAGAGAATAGACTCTGGGACAGTGACTGACAAGCAAAGGTGGGCTACTGATTCCAGTCCAGTAAGACATCTTTTACTGGCCTGTAACACAGGATCAACTGCACACAGCCAGCAGAGAACATGGGTAGAAGAAAATATTAGTGTACTCTCTGGTGGGTTTTCCCAGCATTTCTGATTTCTGGCTCTCTTATACTTCTGTCCTTGCTAGTGGTACCTCTTTCAGCTGCCAGACATCCATTCCCTTAATTCTTATCATAAGTACATTTGGTCAAGGGATTCCCGGAATAAATCACTGGTTTCTCCATGGATTTGGCTGAAACAGAGAAAAGATTTCTATCTTCATTCCCTTTTGAAGTCTGGGAGATGACAACCCTGAGAACAAGTTTTCCAAAGCAAATACGGAATCACGAGTCATGTGAAGCTTCCACAGTAGCCTGTGAAACCTTCAACCATAGTATCTTTGACAAGACACTGGCAGGAATGTTTGTTGTGTCTATGTGACATCACACATATTCCCCTCCTTGTCTTGGTATCAAATATCTTTAAAGCATGTGAAGAGATGTGAAGAGATATTAGAGAATGGATTGAAGCACAGTAGTACCAGGTTATTCCAGGAGCCTGTGGAGGAACCATTTTAAAATTATTTTGTTGTCCAGAATTTGATGTAGACTTCAGGAGTTGACTAAGCCTCATAAGTAAGTAACTAACAGTCCATAACCAGTGGAGAGGGAGCTGGCTGAGACAGATGGTGTTGTGTAGCCTGGAGAAGAGAAGGTTCTAAGAAACTCATTATTGTGGCCTTTCAAGATATAAAGGGGGCTTATAAGAAAGACAGAGAGGTTTTTTTACCAAGGGATATAGAAACAGAACAAAGGACAGTGGTTTTAAACTGAAAGATGGTACATTTAGAATGGGCATAAAGAAGAAATATTTTTGAGGATGGTGAGACAGTGGAAAAAGTTGTCCAGAAGTTTTAAATGCCCTGTCACTGAAAAGGGAAGGAATTGAATGGAAATGGCCTCAATTTGCACTCAGAAAAATTTAGATTACAGATTACGATTTTTTTTTTCACAGAAAGTATTGTAAATCTTCAGAACAGACTTCCCAGGCAAGTGGTGGAGTCATCATTCTTGGAAGTGTTCAAAAATATGTGGATATGGCAACTGAGGACATGGTTTAGTGGTGAAGAAGGTAGTGGTGCTAGTTTGACAATGGGACTTGATGATCTTAAAGGACTTTTCTAACCTTAATGATTCCATGACTGATTAGATGTGTTTAAGGTAAGGAATAATAATCTGCTTTCTTTCAGGGCAACACCTCTATTATTAAACTCCCAAATTAGAGTTGTCTTTTTTGCAGTAGTTTCAAGGCGCAATGGATAAATTTTTTACTCCCCTATAGCTCCTGGAGACTTTGTCACACTGGTACTTTCTGACTAGTCTGTGCACTTGGGTTTTTTCTTTCTTAAGAGTTTCTTTCTTACAGAGTTTGTAGAGTGCACCTTAATGATAAGGGGAAGGGGCTGGTTTCTACAGAGAAATCTTTCCCACTGAGGTTTATTTAAGACAGTTTATATGCTGGAATTCATAGAGAAAAATGAATGTTGAACTTCTGAAAGTTTTGTAGTTATCTTTCAAAATGGGTCACATTAAGTGTGGAATAACTCAATAATAAGAAAGCTGAAAAGTATTAATTTTTTGCATGTGATTTGCACTGTTCCAGTCTGTTTATACATCTGTCATCTAATTTTTGGGTGTTAAGCTATTTTGTGATGAGTCAGCCTTGGCTAACAGCCCAACACCCACCCAGCTGCTTGCTCACATGTCACTGTCATCACCACACCTCACTGGGACAGAGCAGGGAGGAAATTGGATGAGAAAGTTCATTGGTTGAGAAAAAGACAGGGAGATTCCTTCCTAATTACCATCACAGGAAATACTGAAAGTTAGGGTGATGGGGGAGGAAAGAATAATTTATTGTCAATTGAAATAGACTTTGAGAATCAAAGGTGGTGAGAATCAAAACAGCAAACACTAAACCCATCACCTTTCCTCCTGCTCCTCCTCCTCCTCTACCAGATTCAACTTCACTCCAACAGTCCAACCTCATTTTCACCCTCCCCAGCAGCACAGGAAGGATGGAAGATGGGGGTGGTGATCAATGCATAACAGGGTCTCTCTTCTACTCCTCTTCCCTCATACTTTTTTCCCATTCCAGCATGAGTCCTTCACAATCCTTGCAGCCCTTCAGGATGAACCTGCTCTACAGAGTATGGGTTATTCATGGGCTGCAGAGAACTACTGCTCTGGAGCTTGAAGCCTCCTTCTTGGACCCTGGTGCACCCACTCTTCTTTCTCACTCAATTCTGCTCCCTCCTCCTATCTCCCTCTTGTATTATTTATCCTCTTTTAAATGTTCTTCCTCAGCAGCATCACTGATTGTCCAGAGGACCATAAGCTCCCCAGGTGGGCTGACCTCTGGCACATTGAATCTGCTGGAGAGGTGGCTGGAAGTGGCTGTGACAGGCACTAGGCAGCCCCTGGCCTCTCTCTGCAGCCTGCCCACCACCAAGACCCTGTCACATAAGCCCAACACATCTCTGAATGTCCCTGTGACAACTGGGACACTCCTGTCTGGGGACATGAGGTTTTGATGTTATCCAACCCTTCCTACAGTAGCATCTCAACAGCTTCGCAAAGGCACCAGTCTTTCTCATAAAGCTCTGCCAAAATCAAGGGAAGAAAGTAAGGAAAGCTTGAGGAAAGCTAAAAGAAAATAAAGTATTTGATTTCAGAAAAGGCAGGAAGTATCAATGGGTGCAAACCCAATTCGGTTTAGATAATTTAAAAAATCAGCTACAACAAGAATAACAATGCAATGACATAATGGCCATTTCAAATCAGAGCAGAAGACAGCTATATTTACTCCAATAGCAGTTTTATGGCCAGAATATCATCCACATTATCAGTCTGAGCAACATGTTACACAAATAATTTGTGTTGAAATTGTGAGAGTATAATTTGCAATAAAGTGGTCTAATCCACATACATTTTATTAGTAAGCATTTCTCTGGATTTTTTATTTATTTCTGTTATAAAAACAAAGCATGTTTACAGATGTTATTGCGCTGATTTATAGCATCTTTAGAGAAAGAACCTTTTCAGGTTACAAAAATTATGTCACTTTCATTTATATTAAAATATAACTTCTCTGTGGTCATTAAGCAAATTATATTACTTGAGGTAAAGCATATTCAAGGATCTACACATAAATAAAACCAGGTACATTACAAGCACTATTGTGATATTTATCACTGATGTAGCTTATGATTGCAGAACTATATAAAAATCTTTAGGGGTTACCTTAGCTTAATGGTGTTCTTCCCTTTCACTCACCATCCATTTCTTATTGCAAACATCTGCTTGGAAATAAAAAGGGTTTTATATTTCCCTGGGACATACTTGGCTCTAGTAGAACATTGCTCATTTTATTTAAGAAATACTTAAGTTTAATCAAGTTTTTAATTCCAGAAATATTACAGCCACTCATCTTGAATGACTTGCAACTCTAATCTATATATTTAAAAATGTCCTTAATGAAAAAGAATAACGTAATAGCTATTGTTGGATTATATAGCAGAAAATTAACTTCTTTGCTTTCTCTCTTGATTAGTGCTCTGGCATTTATTCAGGGGCTTGGCCTTGCTCATTTTAGCCTTGGTGTAATAATAATAACAAATGAACTCTATTACTCTTACTGTGTGCTTACTTCTGTTCTAATGCTAGGTACTCTCCAGTTCATCTTGTAAATTACAGCTAATATAAGGGAGAAATATCTATATATGAATAAAAGAAAACAAGTTCCTTATAAACTTTACAAGAAACGTTCTTTTTGAAATAAATCTAATGGTTTTGGGGAGAAGAAAATTATGTGTTTTGCACTCACACTGATGAATGCAAAATTATATACCGTATTTCACTTACTAATATGAACTAGTAAAATTCATGGCATGCTGTTTTACAGGCAGTAAAATACTTTTTCCAGATGTGGCTTCATAATTCTCCAAAGACTATCATAGTTATCATAAGATTTATGGGGGATAATTTATTAATCACATTTTTTTTAACTCTGGAAATCTGTTTAGTAAGATGAAAGGGAGCTTTAAAATTAGTCATTTTAACCAAATGTGGATGGCATTATGATATCAAGTTACTCCTTTTGTTCAAATTATTTTTAATGACTTTATTTGTTTTATAGCCTCCACAAGTCAGTACCAACTTGGTGGTAATGATATATCCGGCAAAACTCTAACATTTTGAAAACCAGCAAGAAAACTTTTTCTAACACACTAAATTAACTTAACTGTGCTCTACTATTGTTACAGCTTATTTAGGGATATGTAAGCTACTTAAATTTATTTTTATAAGATTTGAAGGAGACAAAGCTTATAAAAACTATGCCTCATGACTCTAACCCAGCTTCCCTAATGAAAGTTTGTAAGTGGATCATATGCATAAAACACTGCAAAGGCTGAATGCTGATTTAAATTCTGTATTTTACAACCAAGTTTATACTGCTGAAGCAGTTTTATTAAATCTGTAGTGAATGTTCAATACACGATAGATCTGATTCTGGAAGCTATTTCATGCACAGTTGGCCTGATCCTCTGTGTAGCACAGCAAGGGTGAATAATTTTCTCAAACCTTGCATCTTTGGGCCATAACCAGAGCTCCAGGTTAATTTGTTTCAGCACCAATCCCATGACAGATCAATTCCTTCACCAATCCCTCCAGCTGAACCATGTGAATGGTGGCAAATGCAGATAGCCTGTGTGTGAGATTTGGGAATGACATCCCAGACCACAAGGGCTCCAATAGGCATCTGGTGCCCACTGATCTGCATTAGCCTCCTGCTAAGCTTCCAGTGGTTGAACTAAGACAGTTCTGTTCCTCAAAATGCTCACAACTTCCAGTCCCTTCCAGTTCTCTTAAGATATTTTAGTGCTTTTTAAATTCCACTGGAAGTGTAGGTTTAGAGGAATGAGTTGAGCTTTAGCTCTCCATTTGCTCTAACAGGATCCCAGATACTCAAATGCTTGTATCTGAGATTCCAGTTTCTAAGATCCATACTTCCTGACATCTAAAAGCACCTTAAATTCAATCCTGCCATGGGGGTCCCCAAGCCAAGAAGGAGGCATGAAGGCAATTTGATGCTAAGTTCGCATTTGTTTTATTGAGTTCAAGGGAAATAAAAAATAAAAGTTTGAAATAGATTAGGGTTCCTGGCTGAAGTGTGAGAGAATACTGAAGAAGGAACTGGAGGAGATGGAAAGAGGTGACATCAGGTCCTGTTATGGGAAGGTATTCAGTACTTGGTATGCAGATTTATAAACTGATATTCTCAAGCAGAAGTGATGGTAACTATTTTCCGTCACATACAACACAACCCAAGCTTTATCTTTGTCATGTGACCACTATGACACTTTTCAATGCCTTCATCACTACACAACAGACTTCATGAAAAAAATAAAGTGGAAATTAAGCATTTCGCTGCCTATTAAAGATCACAAATATTCCACCTTCTAAGCACTGCCTAACAGTTAAGCAACCCCTTAGCTCTACTTCTCTTAGAATGGTTCTTATGACTTTAGGATCTGAGGATCAAAGTGGTTAAATAATTCTACACCTTGTGTATTGTGTATTGTAAGATGATACCTGTAGTAAAGTCAGCCTTAATAACCTTCTGGTGCATAACTCATCTCCTTTTGATTTCCAAACACATGTATGAATGAGTTAAGGAAGATGATGTGGCATTCATCTGGAGCTGAGCCTACAAAATAAGTGAAGGAACTTTCCACCACAGTGCTGTTGTGGTGGAACTTTCCACCACAGTGCTGCTCGCTCAGCGGCATAGCATTAATTTGAAAATCTTGTCTGAGCAACATGGATTCATTTCATATGTGATATTGCAGAGGCAAGCTATCAAGATGAATATTTTTCATATAAACCTTGATAGGTTTATATGCACAAAGACAAGTAGATACAAGTAGATACAGGTATGTGTTCATTTGCATGCATAGATTTTGAGGTAACTAATCTAAGAAAATTCAACCATGTAGCTGATTTCTGTGCCCAAATTTGGAGTGGAGACTCTACATGCTATTGCTATCCTATAGCTCTAAAAATAATGAAGGTAAGTTGCCCAACTGTAGACTGCATTACAGATGTTTACATCCAAGGTAGTCAATCATGTCTGTCTTTGTGTTCAACAGAGAAAAATAAACATTTTCTGGGGGTAATCCATCTGGACCATTTCCGATGTGTTTTAGAATGCAGATGAATTGTTCTGTGCAAAACTGTTCTGTTCTGTTTCTTTTTACTGATTACCTAGAGCCTGGAAAACCAGTTCAAACTTAGATGTCTACTTTGTAGATGTCTAAATTTAGGCAAATTAATCCCATACTCTGTGTTAAAATAATTTCCTACTGATTTGGAGTATTCCAGATGTTCACAATTTTACCATATCATGGTTTTATTCAGGCTTACAAAAGCAAATAATCCGCGTTAGGGGAACCCACCTTTTTAAATGAAGTGGCTTTTGTTCATGCTGTAGTTCTTTTTATTCTTATCCTTGCCAAAATAATTTCCTTTAAGAGAGTGAAGAAGTATAAATCATTTTTACAATTTTGGAAATTGGTTTATAGTATTTTAAAACATTTTTATGATTTTGGAAAATTCTGACCTTTTTTTTTCTCCCATTGCTAGAAAGACTGGTGTGATATCTGAAAAAATAAGACATCAACATGCTTATTTAATCTCTCATATGGTTTTATTTTTCATTTCCAACTGATTCAGAAAAAGCTGGAAGGCAGTTCACAGTCTCTAACAGCAAGTTCACACAAAGCTTTATATGCTCAGTGAAACCCTCCTCACTGTTGGTACAAAGAATATTGGAAAGATAACTTCTTGGAGTCGTCTACAAAAAAGAGATTTTTTTATGTTTCTGACACTTAGCTAAACTTTTCCTTGACAAATAGTTGAGTAATGAAATTTACTGGTAGAAGAGAGATTGTATTACAAAAATATGTGTTTATCTTAAGAATGGGAGTATTTCACAGATGATTCAAACCATGATTGGGCTCTAATAATTCAGGCCCCACAACCCTTTAGAAACATTAAATATCACAACTTTACTACTTATATATGGTTTCTATTTTATAGCTTCTTTTATGCTGCCCTGAGGGCTAGAAGAACTTTTTTCAAGTGAATTCTGGCATATGCACATATTATATAACTCATTGAAGGAAGAGAAACTACCAAAGATTACCAAATAAACAATAAAAACAAACAAAAAAAAATCACTAAGCAGGCAGTCCTGTGCCATATTCTAGGAAACTGTAAAAGCCTCACGGATCATTGTGCCTTATAGAGGAAAGATGGTAAATGAAATCCTGACTTTGACATTGCTGTTCAACAGGTTGGCCTTCACCAGCCTGAAGAGCCCCCAGTTGCTTCACATAGAGTTTGTTTTCAGAGAAGGTCTTCAAGACTAATTTCACTGAACTTCAACACCTAAAATCAGAAGTCTGCTCTTTGTTATGGAACTTTGTCCCTTCATGAAAAAACAGAAAAAATAGGCATTTCCAGAGTATGAACTCATCCACAGGTGCGTAATGCTCTGAAAGTGCCTTTTTTCTCCCTGTGCACCTAGGAAAATATTCCTAGAAAAACCTAGGAAATGTTTATGAATGTCATTGATTTTTAGGCAAAATGGGTCAGACTTATTAAATATCTTTGGGGTTTCTGTGCAAAGTTTCACCCATATTTTTATTTACTTATTCCCTGTCAATCATGTTCCTAACTTACTGGAACTGAATTGGTAGGACTTAATTTTGCATTCAGAACTGCAACTAGCCTCCCCTTAGTAAGAAATTACTATTATCTTGCTCTATATACAAGGGCAAGCATGATAATAGCTATAAGAAAAGGCTTGTGCACAACACTAATCAGGTATTTAAGTTATTTGTCAGATGGCTGCCAAAAAGTAAATTGCCAAGAACAGAGCTTGATATAAAAAAGTTACACTATTAACAACCAAGGGACAATCATAAAATCTAGCTCTCCCAGATGTGTACTATAACATATATAATAAAATCTGCACTGAACTTTAAACTATTCTCCTTGTTAACAAAAATGTGTAAATTATGAACTGGTTGGCTATTAAAGAAAACATCCATGGATAAGACATCTTCTCTAACAAAAGAATGATTGTAGCCCATTTCAAATTATTTTGGAGCCATCCCAGATTGAAGAGAGCAATTCACAACTCTCAGGATAACATGACCAAGGAAGGCAGACATTCTTTTAACAACCATGTTGGAACATGATCAAGCAAATCCTGTATTATCTCAAAAATGCCTGACAAGGATACCTGAGAAAATCTTCTAGAGTACCTGATTATAAAAACCCAGAGTACCTACTCCCTTAACTGATCAACAGCTATATTTTTTTCACATTGCAGCTGTATCCAAAACCCACACAGAAATATTACAAGATATCATTAAATAGAATAAATATGTCCTTGACCAGTGTCTCACTTAAGAAGCTTATCAGCAGAACAGAAGAGGACATCATGATAATTCCTTGCCTCCGAGATAATCTTCCTTTTCTGTAGGACCCTGCCAAGGTCTTACAACATTTTAACATTCCTAATCTCTATTCCAGGCAAGATCTGTACTTTAATTTTCTCTTTGCATTCAAGGGCATAACACAAACTACCATTAAAAACATATCATACCAAACAGACTAAAAAACCAGGCATAGTCTAAAGTGCCTTGTTCCAGGACATCCTTCATAAGAAAGAATATGAACCCTATGAACTCCAAGATGGATACAGCAGGTTAATTGCAGAAAGGTTTTGTAGACCAGAGTGTCCCCCTGGTCTTCATCTTTGTTTATTAGTACAGCACACAATACATGAACATTGCTCTTTTACTGTCGACAGCTTGGTAGCCTCAGCTTGAATGTGCCTAACTTTCAGCACTGACTGAAAAGATGACCAGTTCATACTAAATATATCCTCTGCAAGTAGCTGACCTCAGATGCAGCAAATCACTTCCATTTATTTCAGCAAATAAATTGGTCAGGAGCCATACAGAGTTTCAGTCGGACTAGTGAGACCTCTTTCCCCCACTCCCTTCTGCCAGCCCTCACTACTCTGTCTGTTGGGAGATCCTGCTCACCTCCTCCTCCTTGGTCTTGTTCCCATGCCAGGATCTGCTCTGGTTCAGGAAAAGCAAAGTGTAAGATGCAGGGCTTTCAGCACAGCATCTTCAGCCTCAAGCAAAAGTAGCTGCTAGAAAACTTCAGAGCTCAAGGCTGTGACTCTTACCACTGTCCCAGGGCTTTCAGGTCACCTCCATGCCATCCAGATGACTCTTTAAAGGAAGAGGCAGAGAGTTTGGAGGAGGAAGACCCGCCCCATCACACAGCAAAAAGGAGACATGGTGCCCACAGGGCCATTTATCTGTTCCCTCTGACTGCTACAGTGCCAGCAGAACAGCCCTGGAGCCTCATCTCCCCTATTCCATGATGGCACCAAACCCCTCTGGCTCTCTGGCACTTGCTGGCTGGAAGGACCTGCACCACTTCCAGCTCAGAAATAAATCTGTGGTGTGCAGAGGACCTCCAGGAAGGTGGGCAGCCCATTTGTAAATTTATATTTCATCTCTATTTTCCTAATTCACAGTATACCTTTTCAGGTTTTCATGTTCTATGAAATGAACTTTCAGATTATTGCATTTATCTTCATTTTTACAATGCTACTTAATTCAAATGGCATTTTTTTCCTTGTCCCTGAATGGAAAAAAAAGGTAGCAACACCATGTAAATTCCGCTGTCTCCGTTGCCTTTTCTATATGCTCTTGGGAGGGGGAAGAATCACTGAATTTGTTAGACAAAACCAGCAAGTCTAAACTAACCTTTTGTTGATACAAATGCCTGCCTCATGACTTCAGACAGACAAATCAGCTAAGCACTGAGGGTTGTTTACAGTCTGAAAAGTCACAGACAGGTACATGAAGTGATATCACATTTCATTTTTAATATTCAGATGGGAATTCAAAGGATTACTCAACAAATTATATACTCTGATTTCTTGAAATTGACGGATGAGTAGAAGTAATGTTGTACTTATTGCTTCTGATTTTACTGCTTGTAAAACTGATATGAAAGACTTAAACAGTAGGAGAGGACCATCTTTACTTAATTTCTATGTTTTATTCAACCAAAGGGAACATTTTTTCCATTTTCTGGGAGTAGAATGCACAGTGTCTTTTGCAATAACTTCGCACACATGTTCATCATGGCTCATAATGGCGGGCGGTTTCTCATCTTTATACCATCTTTTAATCATAAATTTTCTATGAATCACGGAATGTTTTCACTTGAAAGATTCATGGGATCAACATCTGTTGTATAGAATGATACAGCTGAAGAAGACCTAATGGAGGCAGTTTAATGTTACTTAAAGATCAGAGATTGCAGAGAAAGTCTTTATACACACTCTGAAGCCATTTATGTGTCTTCCACAGATTCTTTCCAATCTTTCTATCTATCCCATGTCACACCATCCAGGCAAACTTTCCTTTTGCCTCTCTTGTACTATTTAAATGAGGACAAGAAAAAATGTTTTCTACAAGAAAGGAATGAGTCACTGGTTTATATAACCAACAACACAACAATTTTGCAGAAAAATGCTTCGTTATGGCTTATACACTATCTAAATGCAAGAACTTGATATTGTTTATGGGCCAAATAACTCTTGTTGGGTCTAAGGTTCAATCTGTTCATTTGCAGGTTTATTTGCAAACATTTTATTGCATTTTAAAAAGTGAAGTCAGATAAATTGTGGGAGAAAAAAAGAAAGGTTGTGGGTTTTCTTTAGTTTTCAGATTTGAGAAACAAAGGAGTAGAAATCATATATTACTTATTTAAGATAATATAGGAAACCTATACCAGAAGCAGGAATTTTTATTTTTATCTAGGAACCCCACCAGAAATTTATGTCTTGTCTCTTGTCTTTAAAATCAGGCCATCATCACATTGTAGTTTTTCTGTTGAATCTTATCTGATAGTTTTGCCAATTCTTAGACTGTGGCTTGGGAGATTTCCAGGTTCTGATGTACAGTGTACATGTTTGTTTCTTTGTGTGTGGTGTTGGTTTTTTTTTTTTAATAAGAGATTCAAGAACAAATAAAGGCATAGAGTGACAGTGAAAGAAATAATTTTCTGCATCACATCTTCCAATTATTGTTATCCCTTTTGCATGTCATGTTTTTTGCATCTGCAGATAGTCAGAATAGGTTTCAGCAATAGCATGTGTGCACTCAGAAAACTTCTAACTGTTTTGAGCACTATATATCCTATATTTTTTGTAGTCTACCATTTTTAAATAGCAGAAGACTTCAAAAAATCATCAAATGTTTACTACGTCAGACAAAAAGGATAAGGTACACATGCAGGTAACTATAACCTGCAGGTATAGAAAAGATTTAATGATTGATGTAACTATATAAACTTTTCAACTAGACACTTTTAAAAGCTTTTCATATCCCAGAGGATGATGCCAGACTGCTGATATTGCAGGGTGCTTACGAATTTGGTAAAAGACCATGTTCACTTTAACTCAGTATGTAATACTGAGTTCAGGTGTTATAAAACTTACAGGATAAGCATCAGGGCAGCTCTTCCCTGGATCTAGCTGCTTCTCATTACCTGTAACCCAGGAATTTGACTCAGATGGTGTCCAGCCTGCCTCCACAGTCTAGTGATCTTTGGCAAGAGCAAGTCCCACTGGGACATGAAGAAGTCTGGATCCAAGGAAAGACAGCTTAGTGCATCTGGAAGTTAATAGTAGGCAGCAAAGAGAATGCTGAAAGAGAAAATGTATGATTGAAAAAATATGACTGAAGGGTGGGATGTAGATGAAGGAGACTGGCAAAGTGGGGAGAAAAAGGAAGAGTTGTGCAAAGACTAGTGGGAAAAAGAAAGGGGAACTCTTTCATTATATTAAAAATTTGGAGCTTACCAGAAAAAAGGATTGTGTTTTTGTACAGTGGGTATAAAGCCTATGTGAGTCAAAAGAACTGAAATCAGCTGGATGAAAATACTGCTGAATTAATCCTAATGGCTTTTTGTTGTCAAGCAAGCTATTTGTCCCCACTCTTTCTGTGTTTGTCAGGCTGGCTTGGCTGACCTGAAGCAGCTCAGAGACACTCCCAGTGAATCTGTGCACCCTTGGATCTGGTCCCACAGGAGAACCATTTCACCAGTCTCTGAAACCCAACCCTTCTTGCATGAAACACAGCTATTGTTTAACAGTTGTGAGCAACAAGTTGAGGGCAGGAAATGAAGAATAATGTCTCCACTTGAAACAGCTAATTATACTTGTGTTGATCTAGTGTTAAACTTTCCTGTTATCATTGGCCATGCAGTCTTGTTTATCTTTCTTGTGCTGAGGCTTTCTAGTGGCTTCATCTTGTCTTGGGCTGTAGTCTGTGTTATGCAGAAATGTGAGAGAGACTTTTTCAACACCAGCTGCACCCTGCATTTCTTTAAGCCCTGCTCGCCAGTATAGATGTACTTTTAGCACCAGCTTGCTTTTGGTTAGGATGGAACACCACACAAGTAAGAATGCTAAGAAATTTAAATATCACCTTTGATAAATACTATCAGTTAGCAATAAGATCTCTCCAAATAGGAGAGAACTGGAGACAATAATTTCAGTCATAATAGCCTCTGTTTTATTAAAGAATCTTCATAAGCACAGCACCTTATATTTTCTTTTATCCTTCAGAAGTCCAATACTCCATTTTTTTTTTCATCTAAAAGTCAAGAATTGACTTCTGAAATTAAATCTGAACGGGATATCTGTGTTATAAAATTATTTCATGTAATCAGCACTAACACCTCTGTGGCTAGGTTAGCTTAGCCAGTGATAAAAGAAAATTACCGTCTCATTATTGAGTCCTTCTTAGGGCTGCACTTACACAGTAAAAATCTGAGGCTTTTTTTCTGAAGCTGATTAAGGTATTCATGATTTGACAACAAACTGAGGCTCTAGCCTCTTCTCTGGTATCTACCCACAATTATCTTCTTCTCTACAGAAAAGCTTTATCCAGTTGAGGGATCTGTCCTCATTTCACAATGAGGCTGAAATAAATACCTGAGCTTCATTTCCTTCACCAGCCAGCCCACACTGCACACACCACCAGAATTCAGTGGTAATATGTGTTAAATGCAGAAGTTAGATGTAATATCCAAGTCCACTCCATAATGAAGGCATAGCAGATGTTCATCTGTAGCTTTAGGGTTCCAGCTATGATCAGCCATGCATCCAGTGTAGCCAGTGTACCCTCAGGTGCAGACTGGCACAGAAATCAGAAGAGCTCCTATAAAGAGGCATCAGGCATCAGGTTTCCAAAAGTTGTCCAAGAAATGTGTTTGGGTGGAAAACAAAACTATTCATTCAGGCTGACATTTGAAACCTCCATAATTTGGGATGAAGAGAATGCTTCATATTGTTTTAGTTTTGTGAAGCTGGATTTTCATGACAACTTTGTATTATATTGTTCACACAGTGCCTTTCTTTGATAAAAGGAACATTTTTGAATGACAGTAAGTATATTCCCCTTCCCAGACTTTTAATAGCAGCTGCAAGAGCATACATCTGTGCCCAAAATTCAGAAGAAACACAGTGTCTTTTTAATCCATTCTGCAGTGCAGAAGGAAAATTATGTATATCTTTGCAGAACCCATATTTTTATGTCTCCTTTCAATATTGCTGCTTGTATCTTTTTTGTCTGACTGGCATTGCACAGGTTTCTGGCTCTCTACAGCACCTACCTTTATATAAGCATACTAAACAGAGGCAGGTCATGACCTTTAATTACTAGAACACCTCTTGGCACTGTTTTGATCCAAAGTAATACTCTTCCAGACTATTACTTTGTGTGTGGACACAGCTTTCAGGTCTTAGCTGACTCAAAAACCACCAGCCTGTTCAGACGCAGCCAGGTGGTTTTGTAAATTTGGAGTTCAGCTGGCTAATCATGAGGTCACTCATGTCAACTGGCCACAAAGCCAGAGCAGAGCCAATGTCCATTTTATTTACTGATACAAATGGAGCCTTGGAGTACTGTGCTGTGGCTACAACAAAATAATATTAATAACAACTCAGTGTTTTCTCAATTCAGTTTCTATGTAAGGAAAATCTATTCTACATTTTAGTTTCTACAGCAGCCCCAGCAGTTTCCATCCTTTGCATTAGCACAGTGGATAACATTTTTTAAAAGTTTGATTTGCCTTCCGTAGATAGGCATGCCACCAATTTGGATAGCTTCCATTTTGTTGAAGATGTAAGTAGCCAGGAAAACATGACAGACAAATATCACAAGTACATCTCTCAGCCAATAGAAAGAAACAGAGACTGGCCAAAGACTATGGCTTACAGGCATGAATTTATCCTTTGTGATGAAATGTAACTGGATCCTGCCAGTCTCAACTTTAAAGTCTTCCTGAACCTGTAAGGTTACAGGTCTGAACACATCTCCACCCTTACTTGGCACATCTCTTGATCTTCTGCACTTTTCAAAATGCAAAATATAAGAAAGAAACTAAAACAAACTGTGACATGATAGGAATTTCAAACATCTTAAAGAAACTCCACAGATATATATTCTGTAGCACAGTTAATGATTCTTCAAAAATACAGGCTGCAATACTCAATACTTTAAGACAATCCTTTCACACATTTCCTCCTAAAAAGCATGTATACAGTTAAACAATAGCCATGGCATCTATCTTAGGAAAGCGGTCTGTATTTCTTCTTTCAGTTGTTGAAAAAAATTGCTTTTTAAAACTTTATCATTTACAATCACCCATTCTGAGTACAATGTGAAAAAAATCAATGACGATATAAAATTGGACAATGAACAGTCTGCAGCGTTTCTAGGACTTTCTAGTGAAGTCTTTCTATTTCAATACTGTGAAAGGAGAGCTAACAAACTCCTTTGGTAAGGGTGATGAATGCTTATTTTCTTGAGTAAAACCGTCTGTAATTCCCATCAGTAAACACACAGAGCAGGTGAATCAGTCCTGCTACACAGTCTTCTCCCAGAGGACACCCCCTGAAATCAGTGAAACTACAGACAGACAAACACCTCTATTTACAGGGAATAAAATATCAAGAGCTGGTCAAGATGCTGAAGAATTTTCTTATGTAGCTATGTGGCAAGATTTGAATCTTGCCTAATATAGCTGTGTCAACAGTTGCTTCAGTAATTTAAAATTTTTACAGGATAGTGTAATTTTCTTTGGAGGACAAAGAGGTGTTTCAGTGCAACAACACATAATGAGCCCTTACTGATAATAAAGGCTGGAATGAGATTCAGATAAGTTAATGCAATGGTCTGAAAGTTCAAGTCTTAGGCAGGCTTAAGACTTATGCACAGTCTTCTTTTAGTCAGTGGAGAAAGAAGTGCAGGTACCCCTAAAATGCAGCTCCAAACCCAGGTGTGACATAAATCATTTTGTCTCCACTGACAACAAAGGGAGTGGAGACAACTGGTTTTGTCTGAACTCTTTAATTTTCAGACTTAAGAACCTAGCTGTATGTACTGAGTCCAAAAAAAAGGTCCAGAAACTTATTTTCCTGCATTCAAAAATAGACTGAGTGAATGCATAGTGAGTGTACAAACAGCACAAACATCTGCAAACTTGTCCCTTTACTTCCTTTAAATTACTGCTGTTGAGATGTTTTTTAGTATGCAATCATTCCTCCACCTGCAGGGAACTCTGGGTTTCAGAGACTTTCTCATAAATGTTCAAAGTTGTTTTTCAGGGGATAATCCAATTTTGAGTGGTAAAGCTGGAAAAGGTTAGATGAAAACACCATCATCTTCCTGGGGGATGGGATGGTTAGATGTAGAACTGGTTATTTTTATTATTCCCAGAGTCATTCCAGCAATATTCATTTCCCTGTTGGAACAGTCTGCTGTCAGTCTGTATGGTCAGAATCATCATGCAGCACAGCAGTTCTGTGCCACGGGAATGCAATGCTCAAGTGTGTGCTTTCACCACAGACTTTTTTTTAGTTTTCATGTTCTTAAAAAAAAAAAAGTCAATTACAGTAATAAAAGCTGATGGGGAAGCAGTTTTAAAGCTCTAAAGTCAAACATCTGAAATCTGGAAAAATTCAAATGAAGCATTCCCCATACCACATAAAATGTACCCTCCACACTAGAAACTGATTTGTGCAATGGAGAAAAAGAATCTAAACAGAGGCACAGCCACCACTGTGAAGGGAATGGTGATGCAGCATTCCTTGAGCTTCAAAAAAGCTGATCCTTTCATTCTAAAGAACTTTCAAAGTAGTAGATTGTGCATGTGCACTTCTCTGTGCAATATGAACTCTGTACTACATGCAGTCAACCCCCTCTGGTCCGTGTCCTCTCTGATCAAGACCAAGCCCAGGGAGAGCTCTGTGCCTGTAAAAGATAAAGCTATAACAGGAATTGTTTGACAACTTTAATTGCAGTGGGGGTGGCCTGTGATTTGTGCCTGGAAGTCAGTGCAGAGCTCTCAACAGCCTCCATGAGGCTTCTATTTGCTCCATGGTCATTAAACACCTGATCCCCGAGGAAATGGTATTCATTGCATAGGACAAAACTTTTAAGATTTTGGCAAAATCTCCAATCTCATTCCAAAAAATTAGGGATATTTTGATTAAATTTCCTGAGGAAAGCTCTTTTCTGAAGACAATGTGGTGCATTTTCTATACATATTTTAGTCTTAAGAATATATTGTCCTCTCTTATTATTCTTATTTTCTAATAAATTTATAGAGAGAATATAAATAATGCAAACACAACTTGTTCTTGAAATTAATGAGATGAGGCAAAAGCCAAAATGACTGAAATCCTCATCTGAGACATCTCCATGGTCTGGAAATAGTACTGCAGAAACCCCAACAAGTGTGAGTCATGAACATTTTTCATAGTGGCTTTTTTAATTAGGCAGAAGCCTGTTGCATAGCTTTGGTCAGTCCTACCCTCAGCGAGCTAGGAGTGCTTCCAGAGGAAACAGACAATCAGAAAGAAGAGTGCTCAGTTACCCTCAGTACCTTTATTTCCTGACAGATAAGAAAGCAACACTTCCTGAAGTGTCCTCACTGGATTTACATCACTTCTGTCCTCCCAGGAGCCCTAGCAGCAGAGAGCTCTCTCTCATGGGTCTGGTTTTCCCAAAACAAGATAAAACAAAGAACTTTTTTTCATTCCTAAATCCATCTGCTGTTAAAATTAATGTATAAACCATGTGAAAAAGATGCTTTTCAAAATAGTACCTATTTTCAAATTAATTTTTGAGGACAATATATCAGTTGTACATCAAAACTTCGTGAATCTAAAGATTTCATGCAAATGTTTTTCTGAGTACTGTCAGGACCTAAGCTATTTTCATCAATATAGAAATATTTATTTTGTAAGTCCCTAACCATTACAAAAGCCTTTCTAATTCATGATCAAGTTATTTAAAAGTCATTTTGTTCTGAAAGCCCTTGATCTGAGATTCTATTATATTGTCTATACCTTTACAGAATTTTGAGGGTCTATATGTTTATCAGGACATTTTTATCAGACACCTAGGATTTTAGGGATTCCTGATATGCATGATATAAGAACTTTTTCTAAGGTTATGCAAGTTACTTTTGGAACAGGATCAAAACATAGCCCAAAGCTCCCTACCTCCTTACTTACAGAGCTCCTGTTATTGTATTTAGGTTTGGATAAACTTTCCTCTGGAAGGTGATTGCTCACAGCAGTTAATTTTAAACTTGCAGGCTTAGATCTGGCTCTGTGTGTGTGAACAGGCTGTCATCATGCATTCCAGGTTACTCTTAGAAATGAATGTGTCTTTCCTCAACATTTCGCACTGCTGGGGCATCAGACATTCCTTCTGCTCTGCATTAATCCAATTACTAAACACCTGCAGACATGCAATAACAGTTTTTGTGCCAAGTCCCTTAGAAATGGTTTTATAGGAGAATGTAATCTGCTGTCCTGCTATCAGGAGTCACATTACACACCTGCCAAGTCCTGAGCTGAAAAATAACAATCAGCGTTCTAATTCAACGCAAGAATGTTTCGGGGCACATTAAAGAGACAAAATGACATTCTTCTTAATTTTACTGCCATGGAGTCCATTAAACATTTTGAACTTGCAGTTAATTTTATTAAAAGCCAATTTCAGTACTAAAATATTTACAGTACAGCATGATAAAAACGGACTTCTTATGGCAACTTAGGCAAGTTCCAAAAGATCCATTAAAGAGAGAACTGTTTCAAGCACATATATAGTGTCATTCCAATTCTGTTCTTAGGGATTTATCTGATAATCACCAAAATGCACTTCAAAGTGGAATTTTAAACTATGAAATAATTTGTTTTTCTTGTGCTTTTTTTAAACTTTTCCCCAAAGATGTGTGCTGTTTGTGTCTCTGTTTTTAAAGTGGTTGTGCTCTTCAGAGCTGAAACAAAACCTGGTTTAAGAAGGGAAGACTTTTCAAGGCACAAGATTTTGCTGGATGACAAAGAATAATATAGTAGAATGGAACAGAGATTTGGAGCATAAGTCAACTGCTGACTGCACCACAAGTTTTTGTACAGCCTTGGGTAGGTCATTTCAGCCTTTTGTGGCACAGTTTAACTTGTAAAATGCACATCGATGAATCACAGGAATGTCAGAATAGTAAAAAAAAAAAAATTAAGGCATTCCTAGAAAGACTCTTTGTGAGTCCTAAGTTTCCTACATGAAAATGTGTCCTTTACTAAGCTGAACAGCTCATCTTTGCATCTGCAAATCTATTTATATACGCCCAGACATCATCTTATTTCATCATGGCCCATTAGCCTGAATTACAAGCATAGGAATTAAACAGTTCATTATTTAAAGAAGTGCAACCATACCAAGCATACATTAGAATGAAATTCTCTAGAATAATCTGTAACATTGTTACCCCTGTTTGCCTTGGCAAGGAGCATGCAGTGATAGCATGCATTCTGTTCAGGAAGAGAAATTGGATTTGACCAGAGTCACCTGCAGTTTATAGCACTGCAGTCACTGCTGAGGGCTGTACGTGGTGTCCTGAGGGGGCTTTTGCACAGCTGTAGGCAAGACAGCAAGAGAGCTCTGGCCAACAAAGAGCATTCCAAGGCTACAGCCCTGTGTACTAACCCCTTCCAGCTAACTTTACATTCCCCCATCCCATATGTAACCTTCACCCCCCCCCCACTTGAAGCAGGCAGTCTGACAGTAATAATAGTAGTCACAAGAAAAGGTAACCTCTGTCATACTAATAATTTTTGAAAACTTAAATGCCCATGATGTGATTTTAATTAAAATGCACACTGCCTGGCTTGTCTGTTTCCAGGAGAAGGTTTCTCCTGCAGGAAGATGGTGACCTGTTGTACCTATTTGCCTCCCACACTCTGAGGTCAGTCCCATCATTACATAGCCTGATTTGTAGAGAGCACATATAGCAGTACATAAACATGGGGATGAATCTGTTTTGCTTTAAGTTTGGTTTTGCCCAGTAACCTTTGCATGAACAGCATTTTGGAATGATCAAAACAAAGGAGATTGGGGTTTTTTTGTTTTACGTTGAAAGCTCCTGTTGATGTTCCAGTTTTTCACAGTCTCTGGTATAATTTCTAGTAAGAGGAAGGTATTTGGACTGGTTATCTCACAGATCCATTATTATTTGTTCATAACTAACACATAGGAATGGTGAGATATGGATTTACAAGCAGAACAAACCTCTTCCATCAGTGTGTGCCATGCAGAGAAGCATGAACAGAGTTTTAGCTCTATAATTATCTATATCTGCCTCCACCCATCACAGAGTATCTGGTTCTAGGATTCAATATTTCTTCATTAAGATCATCAAAGGATTTTATATAGCATTTTGGAGGTTTTTTTTGTTTTATTTTACAAAAGTGAGTCCAGATTTTCCTGTCCTTTTGGGGGGAGTTGGATGGGGCATCACCAACATCTATGTTTATTCATAAGCAAACTGAGAGAAGAACTGAAGTTTTTAAAGCCAGTCTTAAATGCATTGGAGCAGTACTTCAGAAGCTGGAAAACTCATTTTTTATTTACCTACAAAAAACTTGTATTTTTCCTTCCACAAAAATGTATAGCAAACTCTTTCCCAAGGCAATGCAGGTGAAATTCTCATAAATTATTATGTTCATGATCTGATGGCAATTCTAAGACGCTCAGAGGGAAAGCCTAATACCTGTACAAGTACAGTACAATTTACTGTACAAGTATCTTCTCCAAAGTAAAGAACTGCTTTGCCTCAGCCTTTCCAAACCCTTCTCTGCTGTCCCACTCCAGGGACTGCTGTTCCCTGCCCTGTGGCACTGCAGCACCACCAGCTACTTTGCACACACAGAAGCTCTATTTGCAGAGAAACTGCAAAGTATCACTCTGCGTGTTCCAACTAGTATGCATTTAAAGCGGTCCAAATATTGCATTTGCATGAGTAATTCCTATGTTATGGACTCTCAGGGATCCACATAACTTTCCTTATTTAGATTCTGTTTTCCCAGAGGCAAGCTTAATGCCCAGTCCCCTTTACACAGAAGTCAATGAGAGTCTCGATACTTACTTCAGCAGGAGGAAGGTCCATATAACTGGGAGTCCTGTGCTGCCTAAAAATGACACAATTTTTTGGACAGAGGAAGGCCCCAAAGGCTCCATATGTTGCTCTTATGCTGGGCTGACTTATTTGAGGGGAAGGTCAGCCCATTGTGCAAAGGGTCAAGGAGTGAATAACACATTTGCTGCATGCCTGGGAGAGGAAGCTTGAAGCTGGGAAGCAGGTCAGGCTTTTTAATTCCCATTAGGCCCAGCATCCTTCAGGAGTTATTCCAGCTCAGAGTCTGTACAGCTTCAGCATGTGTTTTCAGATTTGTCTCTTTTTATCCAAAAGAAAAAAAAATCTCTAGGCTTTGGAGGACTAAAATGCAGGCCTTGATTACAGATCAAAACAGGAGTCTTCTCTATACTGATTCTGTGCTTTAAGACAATGACAGATGTGAGCTGAAGAAAAAATTTTATCCTACTCCATCTATTTTCTACAACACTATGTGAAATGATCATTCACAAAAGGTGTTTCAAAGACCTTCATTCCCAGGGTTTTTTTAATCTTTTTCTTTTTTTTAATGTGTGAATCAGCAGATGTAAAGGAGGACATGAACGTTATACCAGTGGACTCCTTTTCCCTAGGAAACCATTCCCTTTCTATGGTGGTCAGTCAAAGCCTTCCCCCTGGACAGACAGTAACTTTCACAGCTGTGCAGTCCAAATGGCACAAAAGCTTCTCTGTCAGAAATTTAGATACTATTATTATGCATTGGAGAGAAAACATACAGGAAAAACAATCAATTTTCTGTCAGTCTTAAGCTGTTTTTTTGGTTGTGTATCATTTGACTTTTTAAAAATTGTCTATTGGTTCTAAAATCAAAGTCAAGGTCAAAATAAGTATAAGATGTGCTTTTCATATTTCAGCAGACAAAAGTCAGTAGTTTTATACTTTGCACAGAAACAAAAAATAAGTACTTTGACTACCAGCATGTTTTTTGCTTTGATTAGACTTGAGTTCAGGCAGGATGAAGAATATTTAAAGCTTCTGACTGAATTTACTAAAATGAGACTAAATCACACAGGACAAAGACCACCAGATAATCTGACTGTAAGGGACAAGTATTGCCAAATAAAATGATTATTTATTTGAAGCAATGTCCAGATGCCAGAGTTATCATCTCATGGAAGGAATATGTGTTATATGCTGAAGGAACTGATCAGATAGAGCACCAGAAAACTGTCTTGAAAAGAACTAGACACAACTACAACAAATTATCCAAATCCATGCACAGAGCTAGGAGATGCTTGCAATCTCCTAAATTTATCCTCTTGCCTTGAACTCCTCCACTTAGCACAGCACACTCATGTATCACATCAGAGCTATTAGGGAGCCACTTGCTACCAATCATCTTCAGCCCTTCAGTCCACCAAGATCCTGTCCTCTCCTTTTGTAATCTTCATGCCATAGGATTATGAATGCCAAAAGGATTAATTCCCAGTTTAATTCTGCACACTGAACAAAATTAAGAATGCTTTGAAGAGAATAGGCTTAAAATCAAGAATATGGAGTGTATAAAATGCACAAAAATAGATGCTCTGATACACTCTTGAATGAATTTATACTAAAAAGTATCCTAGGGTCATGTATCAACATTTTAATGTTTTATCATCTAGATTTCACCTTTGCTGTAAACCCACTGTCCGTGTTAATATCTTACTCTTCACTTGTTCAGCACAAACTTTGTCACTGTATTTGGCTGAGGTAAAAATTGCTGAAAGGCATAAAGATACTTTAACACCTTAGAAACCTGCATCATCTTTGCTCAAATTACTAATGAAAGAATCAACTTCCTATGATACACAGATATGACAGTCACATCCCTCACTCAGTGAACTGGAGAAACAACTGAAAACCTGCAAGGATAAAGCTGTCTTTAGCATCAGCATTGAAAGGAAGTTTCAGCAAAACCCATGGTTCAATATGCAACACCGTCTACCCGAGGATTAAGTGAAACAGCAACATTTTAGAAAATGCTGGAATGCTTCAGAAGACTTCAGAAGCATTACCCAGAGTTCAAGAACTGGAGCAGATTAGAAAAATACAATTTGCATGCCATTTTTGAGAGTATTCATAAAGCTCCACTTGACCATCACAAGCCTGATCTCTCTAGACACATCCTCTTCAGGGAGAGAAGCAAGGTGTGTTTCCCTGGGGAGCCTTTGGGAGTGACCCTATCAGACTGAGGGAACCTTTGTGAATAACCCATTTCAATGAAAAATCAGCACCCTGTTTGGATTACCTATCCCCATTCTCAGGCCAGCTCTGGCCATAAATCTGAATGCAATGCAGAGTGCAGGTCAGGAGCAGCACCTCCCTCTTGGCTGGAGCCCAGTGGCTCTGGGTGAGCAGTGGGTTTAAGTGCTTTGCTGGAGCAGAGCCACGCTGCTCTGCACCTCCCTGGATGCAGCCCCAGATGGGCATGTGCATATCTCTGTACAGGAACTCCTCTGAGGTCATCAAGGAGTTAAAATCAGACAGCACATCTACCACAGCCCTTTGAGCTAGAATCCAGTCAAATTTTACAAGGTAAACAGGATCAAGAGGGGTCATACACAAAGCAGACACATATAGAGATCCCCTGAGGCTACAGGGAGTGATTTTAATAATGTGAGAAGTGGCACTTTTTCTCAGTGCACTAATACTAAACACAAATCAGACTCCCCAACCAACTGTGACTAGAAAAGAATGCACAAACTCTTTGGAAACAGGAAAGAGAGCAGAGAAATATGTTCATGTTAAAGTCCTGGCAGGAGACTGTTATAGTCCTGTTATAGCTAACTGCTATAGATAGCCAAAACAGTAAATATTTGCTATGAAAGGTTAAAGTGGATAGTATCCATTTTCTCAAACAGATGAAAAAGAGGATGCTTTCAAGTTTCTCTTTGACTTTTCCCCAAGCTATGTTTCTAAATTACTGGTGAGGCCTTACCTTGAATACTGTGTGCAGTTTTGGGTGCTACAATGTAAGAAAGATACGGAACTATCAGAGAGCGTCCAAGGGAGGCAACAAAGATGGTGAAGGGCCCTGAGGGGAAGCCGTGTGAGGAGTGGCTGAGGTCACTTGGTCTGTTCAGCCTGGAGGAGACTGAGGGCAGAGCTCACTGCAGTCACAGCTTCCTTGGGAGGGGGAGAGGAGGAGCAGACACTGATCTCTGTCATAACCAGGTACAGGATCCGAAGAATGGCTTCAGATCAGAGGAGGTTTAGGTTGAATATCAGAAAAAGTTAAAAAAGGTTTTTCACTCAGAAGGTGGTTGGGCACTAGAACAGCTCCCCAGGGCAGTGATCACAGCACCAAGACTGAGAGATCTCAAGAAGTGTTTGGACAACAATCTCAGGTCCATGGTGGACTCTTGGGATGGTGCTGTGCAGGGCCAGGAGTTGGACTCAATGATCCTGATGGGTCCCTTCCAACTCAGCATATTCTGTGATTCTATGAACAACAACAACAGAATTTTAAAAACTACATTTTTATTGAAAATAAAGCATGAAATATATCCTCAAGTACTCATATATCACAAGGAAGGTCATCTCAACTCTGGTGATTCTCAAATAGTTTCAGATATATAGTTTTCTCATCTTTTGGTCCCCAATAATATGCATAGAATATAATTCTATTGTATTTTGGGGAGGTTCAATTGCAGATGATGTTCAGAGGTTTTGTTTTGTTCTTTTTTATTTTAATTCTGAAATTGAAATATTTCAAAGCACACAAGTAGAAGTCTCACATATGATTATCAGGCTGCAAGGTGTTTGGGAACACCACCAACTAAAAAACACTAATGCATAGCACATAATGCAATACAATACAGTCCAATCACACAGTTGAACAGAATTTATTCAGCTACAGAGAAGTGAATATTTTCAGCCATTTATAATTAATTGTTAGGTAAGTCAACCAGCAAGACAGGCAGGTTCAGGCAGGCAGTTCCAAGGCTCAGACCCCAAGGTTTACTGCTCCCTGCTGACCCATTGTGAGCTTTTGCTGAAGAAGGGCTGCAGGTTTCCTGCTCCAAGCCTCTACCATCAGCAAGATGCTGAACACCCAAGCAAGACATGCTCCCTTGGGTGATCTTACTGCAGCCTTTCAGTACCCAAAGGGGGCCTACAAGAACTTTGGACAGGAACTGTTTACAAGGGCATGCAGTGATATAACACAGGAGAACGGTTTCAAACTGAGACTAGGTTTAGGTCAGATTTTAGGAATAAATTATTTCCAGGGAGGGTGGTGAGGCTCTGGCACAGAGAAGCTGTGGATGCCCTTTCCCTGGCAGTGTTCAAGGTTGGGGCTTCGAGCAGCCTGGTCTAGTGGAAGGCTCCTGCCCATAACATGGGGATTGGAACTAGATGATCTTTCATGTTCCTTACAACCCAAATTTTCTATGACTCTACTATTGTCTGAAACCTCCATTCAAAGCCAACTTCCCAGGAAACAGTGTCCAGGAAACAGAACAGCCCTTCAGGGGAAATTGCAGCAAGAAGGCACCTTTCATGTTTCTCCTGACAGCTTTTCAAACAGCGGCCTTCGGCCCTCAGAGCAAGGAGAGCAGCGTGGCACTCCCAGCCGGGCTCAGCCCAGCTCGGCTCGGTCCGGCTCGGCTCGGCTCGGCTCGGCCTACCTCGGCTCGGCTCGGCTCGGCTCGGTTCGGCTCGGCTCGGCTCGGCTCGGCTCGGCCTACCTCGGCTCGGTCCGGCTCGGCCCGGCCCGGCAGGGCTCGGCTCGGCCTACCTCGGCTCGGCTCGGCTCGGCTCGGCTCGGCTCGGCCCGGCTCGGCTCGGCTCGCAGCATCTTCCAGCGCCACCTGGTGATCCCCAGCACCTCTCCTCCCTGTCTCGATGCATGAACATTTCCTGGCTGCTTTTCTCCATCGGCGTGAGGGAGCTGAGTGCAGACTGAAATACACCGAGTTCTGTTCCTGCAGTGCATCTAAACAACAGAGCTGGCTGGCCGCTGGATCTGCCGCTGCTACGGGCTTTTTGTACCTTTTCTTGCTAAGTTTTCCTGGGGGGAAATAGAGTTTTACCTCTAAAGTAACAAAAGGAATAGTTAATAGAAATTAATTACTTTCATAGACAAGATCCTGGTAAATTAATAGCAGCTTGTTTTTCCTCCTGGTGCAGAAAAAGAACTTCAAATGGCTGCCCAGTTCACTTTCTAACATGGAAAGGATTTTGAAACCAGATTTAGAGTCAACAGACAGGAGGCAGATGCGAAGACCAAACAATCTGATACCCTGGGAGTAGATCCTGCACCCACTGCCCAGCAAAAGCATTCAGGCACTGATTTCAGAAGGAGCTGATTGTACTCAGTCACTGCTTATCTGATCACCTGATGGATACCACATTGTACCGGGTATGGAAGTGGGCAAATACATCCCTGTCACCCCACAGGAAAATCAAGCAAGGTCTAAATCTGCAGAAAAATAGTGTCATGAAGAGAATGAGGATTATATTATAATAGAAGTTAGATTTGTATTTCATAAAATCATCATAAATTCATGGATTGAAACAAGGCTGTTCAATGTACCCCCGATACAGCCCCAAAATGGACACTAAGGAAAGGGCAGAGTCTTCACATTTTTGCCTTTTTCTCTCTCTATTAATAAAGAATGTATGTAGAATATAAATCTGGAAGGAAAACAATCACCAAAAAACACAACTGCAAAAGTAGTTTCTTAAAAGCACTTATCCACCTGGTGTACGCATAATAAAGTTTAAGATCAGTGAAGTGACTGCGTTTGAAAACAATGGCTCTCTGCATATGTATTATAAGATATCTCAGATACATAAAAAAAAGATGGGTGCAGGAGTCTAAGTCTTGCTACTTTCTACAAAATCAAGAAATATTGTGGAAAAGACATTAATCCCTGTTAATTAATGCAAGAAGCTATAACAGTAATCATATTTATTAATGAGATTCTACTATAGAAACAAACACTAAACACAAAACCAGTCACTGGATTATTTGTTCCATTGAGTAAAGGAATCCAGCCAGGTCTTCAAACATTTCAGTGCTCTGCCTGTGAATAAATAAAATGAAGTCAAGTCACTCTGACAAAATATGTGACGAGAATTTCAAAGTATGGGTCTTTGATGAATGTGTAAGCTCAACCAGTTCACATAAAATAAATCCTGAACTTCCGTCTAAATGCCCTGGATGTAGTAAACTACAGTTCCTGGGTTAAATTCTTGCTTCTCCTGTGGGTATATGTCACACAGACAGAACTTCTCTACAGGGACTCAAATGCATTTATCCTTATCACATTAGGAGGCCTGGCTGTCTCCAAGTGGAAGCTGACAGAGTTCGAAAACACCACAGCAGAATGCTCCAAAGAGGTAAAATGCTGTTTTATGGCACAGGCAGTGGTTTGCTTTCTGTTTCCTCTTTATGAAAGGTGCAACTGCACACCACCTTCCAAACATTTCCTAACTCTTTTCAAAGGCCCTTTGGGATCTTGAGGAAGAATGAAATGAAACTCCTTTTGTGCTCCTGTAAAATTTGTACAATTGGCCTGTGGAAAATCAAAGACTGACTGATTTCCAGTCTAATATCTGACACTGGTGCTGCTCCAGCCTTGGCTTTTATCTATATTCTAGAGCATGTGGGAGTACTTCTGGCTACCCTGTTCAATAAAATGCAAAGAAAATTAGATTCTTTCCCCTTGCTCATTTCAGCAAGAGTCCATCGTAAAATATATATAACATTTGCAAACATATTTTTATTCCTAGTATTTATTCCAATGGTTTCTCAGCTATTTTAGCACCAACCTTCTGATTCTTCTTCCTAACATTTAATTCATTCTATTTAAAATCACAGGTAAGTCTTCTCCTAGGCTTCTTCTCACAATTGAAACAGTTGAGTTTGTGGAGTGTTAATCATGGAACAAAATCATTGAACATGTTTGAGGGGTGTGGAGAACCACTACTGCCCTTCCTACCCTTTTGAATTTCTGAGTGACTGTAACCTATAATTTGTGTGGGCATCCTGCATTACCTCCTTCACATGAGTAAAGTCCAGTTTAGGGCTGCTAAATGCAGCATAGCAAAGGGTAGAATATTCTAGTTTCTACTGGGAAAACAGTTTTAGCAATGCTGAGTGTGTCAGTCCCAGTAGTGCACTTCCATCAATGTGTTATGCCTTCCTTTTTTATTTTGTCACCACAAGACAATCTCTCCAGTTACAGAGATTCTCATTTAAATTTTTTTTAATTCACTACTTTTTTCAGTGAATTATTGCATACCAGGAAAAAAAATGTTTTCTTTTTTTCAGACTTTAATAAGTGTGGTTGAAGTACTTAAGAGAGAGCATTTCATGATAGTCAAGAAAAGGAAGCCTTTTTTCTGACAGGTTTGTGTTTCATGGTTGACTCACAGTTTTAGATGAAAGGTACAAATGTTACAACATTAATTCACTCATGATGGTCCTTAGACATAGGGGAGATGCTGTGAATATTCCAAAATGAGGGAAAATAAATTAGACATCACATAGTCCTTAAAGGAGAGTATTCTGCATCCTCCAGTGACTAATTATGAGTGCAGGTTCCATGAAGTTTTTCTCTGGTTTCTAGTGAAAGTGGAGTTTGTGTCATTTATTTTCCTTCAGCAGCAATAATAATGCCTCCTATCTTTACCAAGGTTTCTGTTTTCACTGTGCATGTGAAATTTTCATCTCTGAAAAATGTATCAAATGTGGTTGAAACCGCTCATTAAAATCAAGAGGAAGTTCTAGTTCTGAGAACACCAACTACAGTTTCTGAGGAGAAGTGAGGCAGAATTTATACTGTTCTGTCCTCACTCACCATATTGGAAAGAGTCAAGCACTGTGTCCTGACAGCAGACATCTCTGGCATTACATGAGCAATAAAATTTGCAAAGCATCTGTGGGAGGTTTTCAGCTAGGAAGGGAGGTGTCTACTACTTTTAGATGGGTGAGTTTTAAGAAGAAGTTGAATACACTGAATTCTGTCATTAATCCCTTAAGAAAATCAGGTTATAAGTAGTACTAAACGTCTTATGCTCCATGCATAGTAGCTTTTATTGGCTGAGTGAAAAACTAATAAGATGTGAAAGATGTTTTTAAAAGAGAAATTGCAAACACAAAGACTGATTTGATATTGGCTAATGTCACATCTACAGTAGAGAAGATCCGCATGGCCCAGAGGATGAAAATGAACAGGCTGCTCCATCCAGCTAAATATCTAGAACCAGATTTCCCTCCTCATGTTGAAAAGTCCGTTTCATAAGAGAGTATAGACAGAAGAGGCCAAACAGAAAACTTACAATATAAGCAAAGTATTTTGGCATAAGACTTTAAGAATGCAGAAAGATTATAATTTTGTGACTCGCAGATTTCTGTTGTACATTTGTGCTTAGGTAATCTCTTTCCAGATGTACATCTTTTGTTTAAAATGGCTTATGGCTAATTCTTTTTGATTCACAGAAGGATTTGATTGAAAAGAGTGAATAAAGCTGGAGAAACCTTACAAATGCAATGGCTGGGATCTTTCTTTTCAGTTGCCAGGGCAGAGGTTTCCATTGTTTGTTTGTACAATAATTTATCTGGAACAGCAGAGGGTGTTTTCAATGAATGAACCACCTGTGTAACAATATAGGAAACAGAAGAAAGATAGCTTTCAGCATTATCTGTTAAATAACTGGATGAGATGACTTTCTGAGGATCACTTGGGAACACTGTGTAGAGAAATGCTGCATCAGTTCCTTTCCACGTGCACATACTGTGCCAGTGAGATTTCTCAATTAGAATTTCTGTGATTAAATGTTGCATTCAGTCTTCAGGCAATCATATCAAAAACTCCTGTGACCAACTGCTCTTGTTCTTGCACTCTACTTGATCATTACTGAAGTACAGCAAACGCACATTGAAAGTGCCTTAGACTTATTTGCTAAGGCACTTTTTGCCTAAGCAAAATTGCTCCCTTCTTTCCTGTCACTTCGTTTCCCAACTTCTTTCTCCATTCAGCCTTTCTGTTGCTAGTAAGAAATATTGAATTTTTTCATTATAGCTTTAGTTGTGTGAGTAAGAGACCACTATGTATAATGGAGAAGGAGTGAATAGTAATAATTCATATTAGAATTAAAGTGGAACATTTTCAAGAATCTGGTAAAAAAAAAATTGTCTGGAAATTTTTTAGTTATTTAAAACTTTTTTATTTCACTTTTGTCTGCCCCTCAAAAAGGATAAAGTGTTTGTTTGTTTGTTTTCCAAAAATTATACATAAAAACTTAGAACCTCCATATTTAAACCCCACATAAATATTAATAAATTGAACGGTGCAATCTCTTTCATAACTGAAAATGTGTGCAAGATATCACCCTAATTTTGAAAATAGCTTTAGTCAAGCAGCATTTCATGTATTTACTCCCATGTTTCCCAACCTCAGTTGCTTATTTGTGGCTTATTTATTTCTTAATGTACTTATCTACAGAGGCATATGTGGTTTTAATCCTCCTAAAACATAGTGAGCTTCCCACAGTCAAAACAAAGAGCTTTTTTGAGTTTAGTATTTCTAGAAGCTTATGCTGAACTTTTAAAACACTGAAAAAAAATCTTCCCATTGTAACTTTACACTTTTTTCTTCAAAACTCTATCATGTATAAAGAACATGGTATTCATGTGCTGGGTGAAAATTTTTAGATTCTTTTCTTACTTTCCCTCCCTTTTTAGCATGTGAATGAGGACAGTTAAGGGTGAAAGTAGTTGTATCAGTCCAAAGGAGCAGTGAGGGCAGTGCAGACATTTCCTGTGAAGCACCCTGGTGGAGGGCTCCAGTTATTGTCACTACTGCCACACATTCATCTGGTGGCCAACATCTCCACAAGGAAATAAAGGGAGGAGAAAAAAGCTGTGGTGTGTAAGCAGTGTGTGAGGGCATTCTTTTGAGTGCCAAGTACGTCAGAGTGGGAAACAGCAAGGGAGTGGAGCATAAAGCTCATCTCACATACACTGGGAGGGCTGCATTTGACTTCACTGCAGTTACTTCTGATTTACTCAAGTGTCAGCTGGAGAAGGACCACAACCCATGCTTTAAAATGTTTTTATATGCTCCTCTGAGTAAAAAACTTGGAGGACTTTGTGAAAACAAGCTACTGTTGCTGATTTGCCAGGTAGGCAACCTCTCTGAGCTCTGGTTGAGAGCTGATCCAAATAAAATGTTTCTCACAGCTATGACTGTGTTGCACTAATTCAACTAGAATAAACAATTACATCAGAAAAATGTGTTTACTTTGGTTCTGGGCCACAGAGACTGGGCCCAAATATGATGTAGAACATATGCCTGTTATTGCTTATAAGGACAAATAATTTTACAGGTGGACTTCAAAATTCCTTCATTTTGTTAAGTATATTCCTCCTGGCAAAGTACCTGGAATGTCTGTTTATTATTTATGGAATTATACATCAACTTTCTTATTTAAATAGACAGTGTAAACAGTTACTCTGAGATTAGAAACAAACAAAAAATTTTATTTCTCTCTTTGTTTACAGGTACATGACTAAGATCCTTTCATTAAAGCTACAGGTGTTTACACCAGCAAGGACTGACATCTTCAGCTCCTCAGTAATCTTGTACTGGGGTAGCTCAGAAATAAAATAATCAAAGCCAGCAAAATTTTGCTCATGTAAAATTAACATAGAGAAGATTACAATCAGTTTTGTACTTTTTTACTGAACTCATCAAAGAGTTGATCCAGACAGCCAATAGCAAAGGGAAAGACTATTTAGGCAGACTGTTGGTTCATGTCATACAATATCATTTCACTCTAGAATTTTCATCTCTACCACCAAGGAAGTTAAACAGATACATTACACCATTTCTATTTACCTAGGTTTAGCCATAGTGTTCCAGTATAAAGGTAAAGGAAGAATAAATTGGAGTTTAGTTTAAAAATACCTGGTCTAAACTATGTGAGTAAAGGTCCTTTGTTTATTAGTAAACTTTCTGTTGTTAACAGGGTTGAGTATAAACAATCTGTATGAGAGAAATTTTACAGAGTAAATATAGGGGATACCTCTGAATAAGGTGTGATATGTACTTAAACCGTTGTAACACGGCAGCTTTTATACACATGAAACAACAAACCACTTTTTTAATTTGCAATTTAGAAATTAAATAGAGAAATTACAGTGAATAAAACTGAGTCTAAAATTCTGCCCACATTTTTTCCCAGGTTTGAGACTTGTTTTAATCTAAAGTTCTGGGTTTAATCTATTGAAAGAATATAATGAGAGCTGTACAAATTTAAGCTACATCAAAACTGCATCTGTTTTTAAGTTTGGGAATATCTCCACCACAGAGAACATATAGGAATCGTTAGCTATTACCAGTGCCACCAGCCCATACAAAATTAAGCAATAAATACCCATTGGCATGGGTGGGAGATTATTGCCAAGCCAAATTAGATTAAATTAGGATGCTTCTGAAGTTTTATTTTTGAATGAAAGTTTTAAAATTCAACCCATAATCTTTCCTGAAGTTCCAGAATTGGGAGAAAATAAACTGAATTTCTGGGACAATACAAGAGCAGCTCCTAATACATTTCTTTCTAACCAACCTGATCTCTCATAAGAATGCTCCCATGAGATGCCAACCGCCCAGAAAACACCAAGGGCACTGAAATGACCCACATGAGCCTTTGGAGGGCTTTTGAGGTTCACCTACATTTGGAGATGCCTTCCATTTACTTCACTAGCCACGTGTAGGGTCTCATTGAAGTGACTAACAGTGCTTACCTGACAACCTAGTGATGAGTAGTGACCACCTTGTGAGGGTAGATGGAACAAATTAAAGTCCCCTAAGGGAATTTTGTCATACTTATCCATCTGTGCTGAACAAATTCAAACTTGGGTCAAAACACTGTGCCTTATTCCCCAAGCAGCTGCATTCCCATGCAGCCGACTTTTACATTCCTTCCAGAAACCACTGTGCAGCTTTTCAGTGCTTGCTGAAACTGATGGAACAGTCACAAGGGCTTTACTGATCTGATTTCTAATTAACATAATAGGAATATGTATTCGCCATAGATTTTTGAGTCTTGTCATTTCTGCATGTCAAATTTTGGTATGGGTAGAACTCTTTTTTTCCAGAGAAAGAGCTATATGTCCAAGGAGAAGATGAAAGTCTCCTTTGCTGTGAAAATCAGCCCTACACAGTCTCCAGTATGGAGTAAAAGCAACCCTAACAAGAAGGGGCACCTCTGAGAATGTTGTTCTTCCTGGCAGAAAGTGAGATCCTGAGATCCTCCTTTGCAAAGCAGCAGAAAAATCCAATGTTTTCATAATTGATATGCACCCTGAACTGCTCCTTTTGTTGTTGTATGAGCTGCAAAATGGCTAAAATGTTACTGGAAATGTCTGCACATTAAGGAAAAACTTATAATAAATTATGTTTGTGTGCTTTTATTAACCCTTGAACTGCTGCTGAGCAATGCATGTGTTTGAACAAGAGTTGAAAAGCTATTAAAATATTTGCTTAAATACTTTACTACAGCCTAAGAATTGAGCTCCAAAGCCTCTGGGATTTGAAGACTCACAAGAAAGCTAACTGAAGGAAGTCTGGGAGAGGTCAGCATGCTCAAGCACACTCCTACACAATCTTCCACCTCCCTTATCTGCTTTAATAAACTTGACTCCTACTTTCTGCTCTTGAAATTCAAAGGACCCATGCAAAGATTTCCCAACTATGTAGGCTGTGTTCAGAGCAATCTCACCTTTGCACTATGAATGTAGAGTCAGTTAAATGTATAAACTTTGGGCCTCTTTTCTATTGGTTTATTCCAATTTTACACTTTCACAGTTAGCTGCTTTCTGTAGCATTAGGCTACACAAGAAGCAAGCCACCTGCAGATTTTATTAAAAATGACATGAGCTGCAAAACTACAATATTACCTCTGATTTCCTTTCCTCAAATGAAATACTTTTCCTCCTGTGAGACATATCTTTTCTTGTTTTTGTATTTCATACACTTTGGCCAGATTTATCTCATGCCAAACAGTAAGACAGTTCTCACAGCACTGCCTGTAACTCAGTTCACCTAATTCTCCTTTTGCCTATGCCCTTAAGTCTTTAATCACTAGCAATCAAATATAGGAGTCACACCTGCTTTTTCTTTCTGGCTCAAGAAATGTTTTAATATTTTGTCCTGATAGAAATCTCCAGCAAGAAGGTCAGAGCCTTGTGAACAGGGTTACAATGCTCCTGGAGAGAGTGGGAGACGACATTCCAGAATCTCACAGGGTAAAGGGGAGCACAACCCTCCATCTGCCAGGGAGACTTGGTCACAGTGGGAGATTTTGCCTGGGGTTTTGAAAGAAAGATGCCATAGCAACATTTTGTCGAGATTCCTCTCTTTTTTGAGCATGTTGGTGCTCCCTGAGAGGCCTCCAGCATTGTAATTCCCTGTGGATTTGAGAGACATCCTTCTTTCAGAGCTTACTTGAGTCCAAGCACAAACTAGGTGACAAGCTGCTCATTAATGTCAAAACTGGGCTAGTTCTCTATGTGAAAACTGCCCAAACACAAACAGTGGGATTAATCTCACCCAAATATAGACCTCTGCAATGTAGAAAACCATGCCTCAGCCAGCACTCTTTGCCAGATTTTCTTCTCGTTAGTGAAGTCTTATCACATCTAGTTCAGGTATTTACTTCAAGATGAGATGACTGTCACCTCAGAAGCATTTGTTTCTCTTCACAGGTGGAAAGGGGAGTGTTGGCAGTAAGCTTAGACAGAGATCCCTGCAATGCAGATGAGTGAACGTGGGCACAAGAACTCCACTTCCACACCCAAAGAATATTCATGTCAACAACACTGCACCTGGGGGCTGCATTCTGGCCACTTTTGGGTCCTATTTGTGAGTTGGACTTGGGTGTTTAATCCTTTATGGTACATAAAAGTTACTTACACTGAAGTCAGAGAGTCTTAAGCACCTTTTAAAATATTAGCTTTCTTTTGTTCTATTAGGAGCAGAGTCACCAGGTGGTCATGTTAAATATAATCTTACACATTCCTTTTCTTAGTCTACAAGGAATACATGCACTTTCAAGGAATGTTGTACTGTTAGTTTTTTGTGTTCAGGTTTATGAGGGAGCTTTTGTAAACAGTCAGGGAGTTCAACTATCTTATGCTCCCTGATTAGATTTAGTTCTTGGTGAAAATTATTTCCTGAGAACCTGAAAGTGGCTTTTGGGTTAAGACTTCTAAATAAGGTTTAGCCTGCATGTAGTCTATGACCACCTATGTTCAGTGACTGTTGTACACAGTATAAATAAATGACTCTAAGATATTCTGTATCACTGATTTCTCCCCTGATAGAAAGCTGGGTTGCAAGCCTTGCAAATCCATCAAAACCAGGCCACAGTGTTGTATTTCAGGATCTACCCTTACTTTCCCAAATGTGCGCAACTGTCATTAATTTTCATTGAAATCATTTGAACTCAAATGCAAAATAGATGTTACTTTGGGATGCAGGCAGTTAATATATGAGAATCTTGTGAGCCTTAGAATCAGTCTGGCTTGTGAGTGGGTTATTTGTTTGTTTATTTTATTCCTTATTTATAAAAGAGATGACAGCCCACCCAGTGGAATTTTCCCATCAAAAATAGTATGAAACAGAATAATGGAATGCAAGATTGATTAGATGGTGTGCTTGTTGGCAATGGGTGCATGTACTTCTTAATCTTAATGGATCATAAAAAAATCCTTTCATATTTGCCATAATGCATGTGCTAAGATGTGGGTTCCTAGCCAATGCAAAGAAATATTCTATGATTTCCAGAGATGCAAAGTAAGAATTTCATACAGCACATAAGTGGGGCCTCTGTTTAAATGCATAAAGATAATTTCTTAATTATGGCAGTGATATTCATTAAAAAGCTTTCCAATAGTACATGCAGTTCCCACACTGGTCTCTCTCCCACTGTCTGACAGACAGACAGCTTGGTTACACATGCTCAGAAAGGAGGGTGGGGGCCCAGATTCTTGGCTGTCTTGAAGTGGCCACATCCTGCCATCTGCTGAATCCTTCTGCTATTGGCAAATCCAGGGAAGAATATTTCTGAGGTGTCTTAAAATATTCCACACCTCTGCAGAAATGTTTTATGTAAGCACAAGTATACAAATGCTTCAGGGAGAGAGAAACAGGCTTAAAATACTAAGAAATAAAATGGTTTTTTTTAAAAAATCCCTAGATTTAAAGAAAATATCACAGAATCACAGAATATTCTGAGTTGGAAGCGACCCACAAGGAATATCAAATCCAACTCTTTGCCCTACACAGGACAGCAACAACAATCACACCATATGCCTGAGAGCACTGTCCAAAAGCTTCTGGAGCTCTGTCAGGCTCGGTGCTGTGCACCAAGGACTGCCCTGAGGAGCTGTTCCAGTGCCCAACCACCCTTCGGGTGAAAAAACTTTTCCTGTTATCCAACCTAAACCTCCCCTGACACAGGTTCAGTCCATTCCCTCAGGTCCTGTCACTGTCACCAGGCAGCAGAGATCAGTGTCTGTCCCTCTCTCCCCCTCCCAAGGAAGCTGTGACTGCAGTGAGCTCTGCCCTCAGTCTCCTCCAGGCTGAACAGACCAAGTGACCTCAGCCACTCCTCACAGGCTTCCCCTCAGGGCCCTTCACCATCTTTGTTGCCCTCCCTTGGACACTCTGCAATAATTTAAAGCCTTTCTTACATTTTGGCACCCAAAACTGCTTCCAGCACTGGAGGTGAGGCTGCCCCAGTGCAGAGCAGAGCAGGACAATCCCCTCCCTTGCCCAGCTGGCCATGCTGTCCCTGATGTCCCCAGGACAGGGATGGCCCTCTTGGCTGCCAGGGCACTGCTGGCTCATGCTCAACTTTGTATCAAGCAGAACCCCCAGGTCCTTTCCCCAGCCCTGCTCTCCAGCCTCTCTTTCCCCAGTCCTTTAATTTCTGTCTCCAGGACCTCTCAGAAACTCTCAATTCTGTATCATCTGCAAACGTTCTTAAGTAATCCTTATAGGTGTGCCAGGAAGTCTCAACCTGATGGAAGGCTGGTGTCTAAACTTTAACATATTTAGTTGATCACAGGAGTACAAGATTTGATCCTTGGGGTCTTTATAAAACTTGTAAGTCAAGAAACAGTCAGAGTTCATACAGTAAAAAAAGACAGGCACCTTCTCCTTGGATCACCTTTTACTGTTGCAATTGCAGAAGCTGTGTAATATTTAAGATGTGCATATTTGCATGTAAAATTAACTGACAATTTCATCATATTTCTTACTTTTCCTACTCACTTTCTCTATCTCCATTTTTAAAAAATGAACTTGGGATTTCCTCCAATAATTTCTTTGTTGTCTAAGAATTCACACTGTAGGTTTCTCACTTCTTCATCTCATGTGACCAGGATACTCTCCTGTTCTTTAGTTGGCATTTAGTATGAAAAGTGTCATGCTCCCTAGAAAAAAAAAATCTCTTAATTGTCCCAAAGCACCCTGGAAATGAACAGAAGAAGGTAAAAGAACAACAATACCCCCTTCGGCAGCTGAACATGTTGCTTTTGCAAACCAAAAGGTCTTAAGATTTTAGTCTTTGTGTTGGTGTCCCACACCTGAAGAACTTCTGTGAAACAGGAATATATTCTGTCTAAATGAGGCTGATGAAAAATCCATAGTCCTAACATCGGGAGTATGGTTCTTGTGCCATTTAGGCCTGGGAGAAATTTATTTTCAGGATGGCCCTCCATTATTTCGGAAGCTAGTATTTTCTAAATTCAGTATTAGTTTTAGCTACATAATATTTAAGCATTTCTTTTTGATTGAGCAAAATCCCATCTGAAATAAATGACAGCTTTACTTCAATAGGTATGTTCAGGCCAGGCCCCTAATTAATCAGCACTGACATTTACAAGAATCACTGCTCTCTGCTATGCCAAAGGGCTTGGGTTCAACTCCCAGGAGCAGAGGATTTGGACCTATTTCATCATAAGGACTTCTGATGACTACTTTTCTCTGTCATGTAGCCCATTTTTTAATGGAAAAACACTATAGAGCAATGAGTATGTTTACAAAATAACAGAAAAATGTAACCCTCTGAAAAGAATATTCTCTATAGATTGCAAATGCCCACAAAACTATTTTCCTTTTTTTTTTTTTTTCTTTTTAATGGCATGTGCCTCTTCTGGACTGGTATTGCAACTCCTGCTGTATCGCTTGTTTGAAACATGCCCATTTAAAATGGAGTCCATCCTGCACTGTTTTGCTGCATTGTGATTTTTTTTTCACTTAATACTAAGGTGGCCTCTAGAAGAGTAAAAACATATGCAGATTCCTTAATATTGTCTAAAGGGAAGCTAGAAACTACATCATGAAAAATTGATCATGTGAAAATGATATCTGACCTGCTGTAAACTGCAAACTATGCAGAGTATCTCTTGGAATAGTGCAAAGCCCAAAACTATACCAGCAACTGTGCTATTTTATAGTAAAACTAGTGACTATCATCACAAATAGATAATGCCAGGTAGATCTGCTCTCCAGTTCTAGTTTTGCAAAGAAAACAGCCTTGTCTACAAAGGAGGAAATGGTTCATGACATTAGCTTTCTTTTCTACAACTGCGTGGGGAGGGTCACAGGCTGCCTCCATGACCTGGACTATCGAAGAACTGGAGATCCCCAAAGGGACAATCTCTCTGCAGATTTGGAGGTTTGAGCCTGGATTTTCTTCAGTCTTGACTTTCACATACCTCTGTGATTCCATCAGCTGCCAAAACTTCATTCCCATCAGGAGGGTTAGTAAAAACTGAAGGCTGTCCAGGCTGCCAAATTCTGGGACAAATTGTTCCCTGCAGAGAAATTTTGGAGAGGACAGAAACATAGGACTGATAATTATATTATGAAATAATAAGAATAGTTTCTTGGGGTTTTTGAGCCAACAGAGGGAGAAGAAATTATAGTGATAAAATCTATGAAATCAGAATTGCACCTTCTTCAAAATTATCTGTAAAAAGCCAGGTATCCACAAGTCTGTGTGAAACATTAAAAGCCTCAGGGTTTAAGAAACATCTTTCTTTTGCACTCATATCCCAGCACATGGTACAAAATCCAGTGGTACTGCAGATGCATTGTTGTTTGCAGCTGCCGATACGCTGTCGGCCAGACAATTTATCCTGTAGGGTCTTGTAGGCTGAGAGAATTGTGCTGCAGCTGCAAAGTTCATTCCTGTTCATCTGGATGGGTTTTTAACAATGGTCTCTGCTCTCCCCACTGCCCAAACAAAACTATCTATAAATGGAAAACTCCCTTCCTCTCCCTCCAAGGCCCTGAGGTAGCAGAATGAATGCAGCACACATGGTGCTAAGTGTCTCAGAGCTAAAACATGCTTAATACATGCAAATACCAACATTAACCATTATGAACAGGCATGATTTATGTGCCTGTCAGCAAGACATCAATCATGACTACAGAGAGTCAGCAGCAGTATCAACAACAGTAGCAGGAGTGGAGGGTCAGAGCCAAGATGGGATGGTCCTTCCCAGCCACCCGGGGGGAAGAGAAAGATGGATGAAGTAATAAGAATCCCCAAACAGTGTCTTTTAGGGAGAGGGATGCTAAATTTTAAACCATCTCATGAGCCCAGTCAATGTCCAAAATTATTTCTTTGTTAGATCTATAAGAAAAAGAGAACCAGCACAGACATTTGAAAATGCCATCGGAGAAGGGATCTGGACATATAAAAAAGAAGTCAGGGTTTTGAAACTGTGACCTTGAAGGTATTGAAAGGGATCTTTTCAGGAGACATTTTTACCAGTGGGATCTGATTTACTTTCCTGTGCAGATGGCAAGTGTATTTAACTGTGAAACGTTTCTTTACCACAAATTAGAGCAAGAAAGAAACTGCATCAGAGCTATCTTTGTACAGATGATAGTACAACTCAGAGAACATACATCTGAGGCCATTCTGTGATAACTGAGGCCATTCTGTGATAACTAACTTCGGCTTCTGAGTCATCTAGAAAATACCAGTTCATGCTAAGGATAGGGTTGGGAACTTGCTGCATTTTGGATTTATTTTGCTTTTGTATTTGGCAGGAGAAGGCTGAGCTAGAGGAGATGTTGGCTGAGATGACAGAAAAAAACAAAGATGTTTTATTTAGATATCTCAGGCTGTACTTGCAGTTGGCTGGAGACATTAGATAAAGATACTTAGATTTTACTAATAAGCTGATAGGGAAAGAAATTGACATCCCTTAAAAAAGTCTGTCAAGGACAAATAGAAGCAATTCTGTCTGCATGTGTTAAGAATAACTGATTTGGCATATTTGCTTCCAGCTGGGACATACAGCTGAAGTGCTAAAAAATGTCTCACAATTGCCTAAAAATGGATTGCCTGTCAAATTTACAGGCTCAGACAAATGCAGGTAGCATCTCATCCCCAAAGTGGGTGGACTATAGATCAAATGATGAGTGAACGTTTTGAAAGCAAAGTCAAAATTACTCCTGACAAGAATGAGAGCAAAACTACATCACTTTTTTTCTGGCTTGCATGGCACAAGGGGGTTTGTTAAAATATATCTTTTTTTGCATGTCCTCAGACCAGTACCTCAGAGATATTTTCATCAGATATATCTGATGAAATTTCTCGGCAAAGAAACACTAGAAACATCATAAATATATTGCAAACTGTTCAAAGAAAGAAATATAAAAAATGAAGGTATGTAGAAAGGCAACAGAATGTATTCATTACAAAGGAAGGAAAAAGAATCCAATTGAGATTATATTTTCTGAGAGTACAAATATCCAAATTGTGCTTTAAAAAGTTGACATCTCAGGAAATGTGAACAAGTGTAAATAGCAGTTTTAAGCAGAGGGAAATTCTGATCAAGTCACACAGTACAGAAGACCTAATAACATATGCTGTTGTGTGATGACAAATATTTTAAGAATTTTTTGCTTGTTTTCTTAATAAATATTGTAAACTGTTACAGACTTTCTGAGTTCTGCTCTAACCTTGTCAGCTGTAGAGCATTTCATTATGTTGGTTGACAAAAATCAACAAAGTTCAGTTGCACAGTTTAAGTATCCACTTCATGGATACTTTTCTACAGTCCTCTAAGAGTCATTTATCCAAGTAAATGCAAAACAAAGTTGTCAATTTCTGTTTCTCCATTCCACTACTAAACTTCTCTTGACTCATGTGATGGTTACCAATGGAAATATTCAGAATTTTTAAGGCTGCAGGGAATTTTTACTCTGCATTACCTTTGATAACTTCTGTTTGTGTTAGTCTCTCTCTCATAGCCACACTGATGGAAAGACTGATATTAATGGAGAATTTGTAATATTTATTTGCAATTTTTTTTCTGTTATTAACTGCCTCCACTGTTAAGTTCACCTCGTTTATAGCTTGATTTGGCTGCAGGAATTTTGAGGCACAGTTCTCTAAAAACAGAAATAGGAGTGAAATTATTGCTTAAATGGTGCAATGAGACACAGCATGTTATCAACTCCAGATATGGAGGATAGCTTTTATACTCTTTGTAAAATTCTCAGCACACTGCTTTGCCTAACAGGAGGTTAACTCAAGCTAAAATATGATTGCTAATTTATTGATTTATTTATTTATTCCAATTTTAATTAATATTTATCCTTAATGTCTTTTTTCCCCAAATCTTGCATAAATTTTCCTGTAATTAAATGGTTTCTGATCACAAACTAATCATAAATGAAAAGTAATTTCTTCTACTTTAAACATGCTGCTTTTTGTTTCAGACTTTCTGGATATATTAGTGTTATTAATCAGCTCAACAGACTTCAGCAAGTTCTATTAAAATAAAATACCTCTTTTTTGCAAGTAATCCCCTCAGAAATTTTGACCAGTGAATTAATTTTTACCCTAAATTAAGTTTCTTATATGGATCAGGAATAAAAATGTGTAAAGGAATCTCATTCAGCTCCTTGGACAGCATGAAAATTGGAAGTTTGGTGGGAGTGGAATTTTTTACATGTGCATAGCAAGGTTCTTTTTTAGGTTTGATGCTTGAAAGACAAAGAAAGAATGAACAATGTACAAGATTTAAACATTCAGTGAGTATCCACAGTTTTCCTTGACTTCAAATCTGACACAAGTCAAAGAAACACCCAAGGATGCAAGTCACAATTGTCCTAGGCTGCAAGTTCCCAAGATTTTTATAGCTTAATCTCAGTTGTAAATCTATCCATTGTTTTATTTCTCCTCTTCCTGTCTCCTTTTTGCTTTTTCATAAAACTGCCTTCCTCTGGAGTATATTTGCATGTCACTGGAAAGATCTGTCTCATAGCTTAGAAGATAATTTTTAGGTTACAGTTATCCTAAGCACATCAATTACATCTTCAGAGTGACAAAAATTTGACATTTTTATATAGTATTTCCAATATTATGCTGTGGTATTTCTAAATATAACATCTAAATTGGTGCAACTAGTTGAACTTTACTATCCAAAAGTAGAAATCCTATGGCAAACTTACCAGTGTTAACATGCCTTCCTCCTGGGTGATGAAAGATCTTCTGAAAACCTAAGTTGTCAGAAGATACAGAGATGAATCTGTCACATGAAACAGAAATGCATGCAACTTCTAGGAAAAAAAAAAAAAAATTAAGTACTTTTGTATACAATGGATAACCCCCCGTAACTTGCTTTGCATAAAGGCAACTGCTGAAGGCACTTGGAAATACAAAGACCCTCAGAAGGCTCTGCCTATACTGTGTCTTCATTACAGTAAAATGCATTGTTCAAAACTTTTCATGTTAAACTACTCTGACAATTTCCCTCACACATATTTTGAAACTGAGTCTAATATGCTGAAGACCTTTAACAGGAAGTTTTCCTCTTTACTCAGCATGTATGAATATTAGCACTTGTCTATATTTAAAGAGTTTTTTTGATATAGATCAACTGATGTAAACATACCAGAAAGCCTTTTGCAGTAAAGGTGTTTTTTAACACCTTAACTCATTTTTTTTCTCGTTAGATTAAGATTATAAAGAGAAATAAAGTGTTTGTCAGTATAACTGAATCTGGAAAGGTAACAAACAAACAAACAAATGCATACCTATGTGTATACCTGTATCTGAGTGTTGTCACTTTTAGTACAGACAATACTGGTTAAAAGAGGATGACTAATAAGGGAAGATTTCTGTTCTCAGATGCATCAGTATAAAATCTGAGCACATAGCACTGATATCTGTAGCTGAGTCATGTTTTCAGAGATGCTGTAGCTCTGGCAAGAGGTATCTTTATGAGGGAATTACAGTAATAAGCCATTTCATTGGCACAATGTTATGGAAGAGGGAAAATAGAGTTGGAAAACACTCTTTACCATTATTTTTCCTTAAAATATTTTTGGCCTCTTATATTATAGACTCAGTATGACTGCAAAGGATTTGGGCATGGACCTTGCTATACTTTGAGAATCAGAAAAATCATAGGAAGAAGGGGGTTGGGTGCCTCTGAGTGTGTGGGGGGGGAAGGTGGCCTTGAAAATTCCTTTTTATTCTAGATCTGTGTATGACTTTCAGAATATGTTCATAATCCTGGTCTTTTATACATCTTGTGTAGTCAGATAAGTTAAAAGTATCTGTGAAACACTCAGATGTACCAAAAATTATAAATATCTATAAAGATATCTTCAGAATAGCAATCTCATGAGTACTTGCAATAGACCACCTAGAAATATTTCCAGAAAAACAGAATCTGATCTGCAGCAGAACCAACTGTAGGTGTGGACAGATCTTGGAAATTTCAGGCAACATCTGTACCAGGACACTGAACAGAGCCAAGACCCCTAGGCTGGCAAAGTGGCACAGTTTGGCCACATCTGTGAGATTAAGGTTTTTTAGCTTAAATTGTAACTCCACCCAGACTGCCTCCTGGCAATGATCCCCCAGCAATGTTGACTCCTGCACATTATCTAGGAATGCTTGGGAAGGGGTTAGCTGGAGAGGGTCAAAGCCATTCCAGGGTCTGTGCTAACAATTTTACAGTGCAGAGTTTCAGTGTCTGGGAATGTTTCCATGTAGTCTTTAACTTGCCATTATAGAAGCAGTTTCAGAGCTCCAGAAGTTGAGCTCCTCAGCCAGATGTTATCTGGCTGCACCTCCTGCCATATTTCCTTTTCTATTATGATTTTTTCTGTACTATTGGGAGGGGAGGGGAAGGAAGGGGAAAGAACAAGGGAGGGAAATAAGTTTTTTCTTCAAATTTATTCACTTTGACATTGACTCTGTGGACATCACAGTAAAAGAAATTCTGCCATTTTCCACCTGTTAATACCAATAATTGCACAGGAGAGGTAAGAGAATAATAGGACAAAAGACTGTCTTTCTTCAAGGTAGCAAATATTCTTAAGACTTTAGTGTCATATAAATGAAAACCAGATATTTGCACCTAGATTTTTGTTAACAATCTGACAATATTTCATATGATTAGCTAAAATTAATAATAACATCATCTTTTATGTCAAATATATTCATTTGTGTAAAGCTGGAACAAGCGTTCCTTTCTTGCTTTAGAGTGGCAGAAATTTCATCCACCTTATTTTTCACAAGAAAACTAGGAAGTTCAGTCCTTACACCAAGAAGGTTTTATGTTCTGCTCCTGGTGGTGATGTGTTTCACTTAGAAACATTAGGAATATTTTTTTTCTTCAGTTTTGTATCTTCCTCTGGCTTTGCCCTCATAGGAAATGAAAGCAGAACACAATCCCAATGTTAGCTATTTAAAAACTAACATTGAATAACATTATCTAATTCTGAATGACTCCTAATGGACTTCTGAGAGAAGAAAGGAGTGCAAAGTGACCTATCCAAGACAATCTCTAGACAAGAATTTCAGTATGATGGGAAAAACTACTTGTCTATTTCTGAGGACTCCTGGCTTTTTAAAGTGAGATGGCTGTGACCAAACCAGTTAGTGGAAATAGTCCCTGATATTTTCAAGCTCCAAGAGTGTGCCTAGTGATAATTTAGGGAAAATATTAAATCACCCAGGCAAATACATCAGGCACCACACTAGCAATCAAATATGAGTGGTGAATAAATTTGTGTCCTGAAAACACTGTGTGTAATGGTTTAATTTAGTAGTGAGGCATGGCCATTAAGAGTGATATGGTTTAAATTTTCATTACAGATGGGTTGCTGTGAAGAAAAGGAGCAGAGTTCAAAGATGTAGATCAGGTGAGAGCACTGGTAACACAAGGAGAATTGTGATAAAATGTATCTGCCTTCAACCCAGTGTTACATCTTGGATTCCTAATTGGGAATGACTTATGTAGAATGCTTAAAAAGTCTTCAAACTCTAGATAGCTGTTGTCCTCACCTTCCTTTTCTTAATACAAATATTGAATTTCTTGTGAAACAACAAGTGAACTGCTGCAATCTAAATTTTTTACAGCAAATTAAATCTAGTTTACCTTGTAATGCTAGACTCTAAAGTGGAGAATGTACTTCATAAACAATTCTCATACAACAGGGCAGGAGAGAGCATTCAAGGTATTAGCTTTATAAGATTTTCTACTGTCCTACTTATGTCTGAAAACCCTTAACAGGTGGTACATGGTAGCCATACCAAGAGCTCACCAGTTGTTCAGCGGTTACTGTCTGGAAATATGTTCCACTACCACTCTAGTGTAAATCATGTGACCTCAAACTGTGTTTTTGAGAACATAGAACTCATTGCTCTAATACCATAGTCATTCTATAGCTCTCATTTTTGTTGCCAAAGCTTCAACTGGAAGTTGTATCTATAAGACCTGTAAATGGTGAGATAAAGCAATTGAGGCAGAAAAATGGTTTGCAGCCAGTCAGAGGGATGGACAGGAGAGGTTGAAAAGTCAGACACAGACAGAAGTAATACAGGACTGAAATTTCCAAGAGATGCATATTTTCATTGCTAATCTTAGAAAATCATAAAGAAAAAACAGATCTTTGTGACCAATCTGAAGTATTATCCAGTATTTCCTGAATACTAACATGACTTGAATTACTCCTATTCATTTTCTGAAATAAATCTTCTAGTGCTGATCTATGAAAATACCTAAAAGCAGATAAAATCTTGACATCCCCGATCAGCCTCTCCACAGACAATGCTGGTAGCTTTTTTTGGACTGGAAAGCCCACTCCTTAGTGAAGCTAAAAGCCATAAGCTTTAATGATGGGAGACCTCCTTCTGCATGGAACCATCTGCCCGAGGCACACTGAGCCTCAGGACTGTTTACCATAGATGGATCTACAATGCTCTACACAGTGAGATGCTGGCACAGTGTTCACAGTATGCTAGGAACACTAGGAAGCCATAGCAATATTGGTCAGTCCTTCATAACTTCATTTCCCAAATGTTCATAATTAAACAATTTTTATTTAAGTAATCAGCATGAAATCCTTAGCTTTGTTTTTGCAACCGGTATTGTGTTTATGGAGCCAAATATTGAAAACTTTGATACTGAATACCTTGTATGTGTTAATTTTGGCAACCTTTAAAGATTCTGTAGATGCCTTGCTATGTTACCACCACCCACTCTTCAACCCCCCTGGCCATCAGTCCCTCCAAACCACAGAGACATGTTTCTCTTTTAATACTTTCTTGCAGTATTTCTCATGAAAATCACAGGGAATCGTGTGTGATTTCAGCAGAGTGAAACTTGATCTCAAAGTGTCTGTAGGACCAGAAGTTTTTAAAGAAAACATTTCTTAAATCTTGTGTTCACTGCTGCTTCAGCAGGCCAATTAGACTTGATGGGAATTCTAGAAAGCTGTCGCCAGGCATTGCAGCAGGAATAGCAAACAAGGCCCAAAGCAAATAAACGAATGGGTAAAGTGTGGCCATCCTCAGAACCTCCTTGCTGATGACCTTCTCATCTCTGCAAAGGGATGCTGAAGGTACTGGATGAAGGGACTCCAGGTTAATTAGATTTGACATTAGTTAACAGCAGCAATTACTAGAGAGTAATTAATCAGGGAAAGTCTCCAAACAGAAGGAGAATAAATAAACGGGCGGTAACATTCTGATCCATTTACCCCCCTAGATAAGGATGTGCCCCAGGTGTCAGGCTGAGGTGGGACTAATCTGTCTTGCTCAGTTTCTCCCTGGAACTTGGGTGACTCTTCACACATCCATCTTCCTTCACATGGAAACAAACAAGCATTCACTAAGCCATTAATAGCACCATTCCTATAAAAACTCAGGATAGAAAAACATTAAAATTCCTCTCTCCTGCCCACATTTTTTCTTTAATTCCCCCCGCCCCCCGCCTTTCTTAAAGAACTCTTCAACAAAGTTCTGATAATGCAAATGAAATTACTTTCTACTTTATTAACTAGAATAACTTCAATACCCTAGTAATAGTGGTTTCTATGCCCACAGCCAGCAGTTTTTCATTGCAGCCAATACCAAGAGAACCAGCTACTTAATCTGTAAAGAGCAAGTTCCCTGGTTTTCATTCTCACCCAGCCCAAAGGGGTAGGTCACGTGGAATATCCTAAAACTACACTGAGCACCACCAGCTTATTTAGGAATCAGCCATGGCCTTACTAAAAGCACAGGGACTGGGGCTGCCCTAGAGGCAGCTCACTGTGCTGACAGAGTGATGACTGGCTCACTGTGATGCAGCTCCTTCTCCTCTGCACTGATCCACAGCAGTCCTGTACCTGGCACAGGTTATTTCCACTCCCATCTGCCAGCTCAGTTCTGCTGGCTGGGGCAGCCTGGGAGTCAGATGCAAAGCTCAGAGCAGTCCCACTTACCCATGTAAGTTGGATAAGTAGTTCTGCTGTTAGCAGAACTAACAGCAGAGAAGGGGCTTTCCCTGGCAGAACCAGGTGAAAGATAACAATACTCCTTGCAAGAGATAATTTCTGAGCCCTTTCTGCCTTAGTTATGAACTGAATTCCAGCCTCTCTTAGTTTTTAAGGACAATTCTTCCCCCAGCATACTTTTGAATGTAGAAGGACTGAAGAGAGATCAACAATGCTTATACAATATTAAGGGCATAATATTCAGAGTCATATTGCATTTGGTTAGTTTATTCAGTAAGACGGGCATATTCTACGGGCAGAGTATTGTTAAAGTAATTGGGATTTCTCTATGAAGATGTCTTTTTCTTCATCATAAGTAAAAATACCTGAAAAAATATTGATACAGAACCAATATGCTGATATTATTCTGATATATATACACAACAGTATTGTATTGTTATGGACTACATAAATTTGTTGTAATTCTGTACAGTGCATATTTCTTTTTAAACATAGTTAGGTTTAAATAACCTAATCTAATAAACTCTCTTAAATAACTACATAAAATCATAATTAAATAAATACCCCTTGATTGTTTAGCTTTTACATAGCTGACAACATGTTTGGGGAAAAGGAGCAAGAAAAATTTTAATTATGAAAGTATGGTTGTTTTCAAATAGTTTACTGAAAGAAGGTAAGTTTATAAAACTCCGCAGAAGTCAGTAAAGCCACTATGGAAAAGAAAAAAGGGAAGCAAGGAAGAAAGAACTTAGATAAAAATAAACATAATAGACCAAGTTATGAAAATGAAGGGTAATACATCTAAATAACTGCACTGTGATTAGCAATTTGTTTTTGAACCTACTTTCTACCATCAAACAAAAGAAAAAAGCAAATAAAATAAGCAACGTAAATTTTTGGAAGATGAGAACACATCCCACAGAAGGTCTGTGGGTGAAAATCTGGCTCCTCTGAAGCCAAAGGCAAAATTCCTATTGACTGTAGCAGTGCTGGAGTTTTCTCTATACATGTAAACTCCCACTGACCTGCAGTGCTTTTATTCCCTTTTGCCTTTCAGATTTTTTTTCTTTTATACTGTTTGTCGTTATCAAAACTTAGATCGTATGTTGAATGGTAACTTAGACAATGTGCAACAAAACAGTGTGCAACACATGAAGAGTCAGCATCTGACTGGCATTCTCTGAGTTTAAACAATCTTCTGCCAACAACTGCAACTGGGCAACCTCAAGGTTTGCTCATGTTTAGAACAAGTATAGAATTTGATCTGTATGCTGACACATCTTTATAACCTGCCAGAAGTAAAGAAATGGAGTGCTAATCTGAAGATGGGGCAAGGTATTTAAAGCATTTAATTCATCCTGGGATACTACTTAAATTATTTTGGCACTGCTGTTCAGTACATCAGTGAAAGGAAATGGACAGCTCGAGGGATTTGAGTTAGATGGAGGTAGATGCTTCAAGTTACCAAGGTGATTACACCTTCCCTGGGCTTTCTTTGTGACCATAGGTGCATCACTTAACCTTTTTGTGCCTCAATTACTCATTTGTAGATACTAATAGCATTCTCTGCCTAAAGGGTAAGTTGGGTTAGTGTAAATGCAACAAAATGTGTGAGGTTTTCAGAAAAGAAAGAAAGAGATAAAGATAAGAAAAGTACAATGCATGATAGTTTATTGTAGGTGGAAAAGAGTCCCACTCGTGTTGGTGGAGATGTGCAAGAGTGAGATGCAGGGACAGCTGCACTGGTTTGCAAAGCACATCACTGCATTTGTGCAGAGCTGCATTGAGGGAAAAAGGTCTCAAGCAGGTTCAAAGAGGCCTGGTCACAGCAAGGCATGAACATGACTGTCCTCATTATGGATTCCTGTCAGTGTGCCCAGAGGGTGCTGATACACATGGAGGTGTCACCGACTTCCATTTCTGTGAGCACAGGCATATTTGCCTCACTCCACTGCAAATGTTGACATGTCCTCAGGTTTAAGGAATGAGTGATCAGAGGTTCTAGGTGGAAAACACTGTGAAACATAAAGCTTTGAGGATTTGGGGGTGTATTTGTAAATACTGCAAAATTATTCTTTTCGTACTTCATTTTATGTGCGTTGTAACAAACTCAAAATCAGTGCTCCTTTTCCTACAGCAGGGTGAGTTGACACAAGGCACAAATACAAAGCTTGGTTTGTTGTTATTTAAACTTCTTTAATCCTGGTTGCTGGTGCTTGTGGAGAGGGGAGGCATACTTGGAGAGAAGCCATACTTTTTCAAATTGATTAAAAACACCTTTTGAACAATAAATAACTTTAGCTGGCTGACCTCTAAAGCAAATGATACTGCAAAGTTCTGCAGTATACAATAAGATTCCTTTTCCCAGCACTTTTGAATGTTGGCTTGTCAAGTATTCCTTTTGACAAGCTTCCGCCTGAGAGTTCTGTTGTCAAACAAGCATGCTTCCATTAGACTTTACAGGTTAAAAATATTCAAGAGAAAGCAACATATTTTTGCTCAGTGTGGGTAATTTAAGTGCTGTTTGATCACATCTAGATAACACTGGAGAAATTGCTGGCATTGTTTCATGTCATCTGATAGAACAAGGCAATAAATTTTACTGCAAGTTGGCAGCAGGAAGAGCTGCTGCAGTTCAGGTCTGAGGTGAGCACAACTTTTATAAGTATTGAAGGAGACAGTGAAATTAAGTCAAATTGCAGGAGCTGGAGAAAGCAAAGAGCATAAAGCCAAGGGTTTGGACCTAGGTTTTTTCTTTCTTTGTGTTTTTTGTTTGTTTTTTTATTTTGTTGGGGTTTGTTTGTTGTTGTTGTTGTTTGGTTTTTGTTTTGGGAGGTTTGTTTGTTTGTTTGTTTGTTTGTTTGTTTGTTTGTTTGAATTGGTGCCATAGACATTCAATCCACAACATCTGTCAGTCATTTAAAAAAATGTAATAGCTCAGAAAAGCTCAAAAAGTACACAGGGTAGCACAAAAGTGACATAAATGAGCAAGAAAAAAGGCATCTGGTATGAAGACACATTAGTTTACCCTTTGAAAGGATCTCACTCTGCAGGGATCTCACTTGCTTGTAAAGCTTGGCTGCCTAAATGAAGAGTCTACAAATGAAAAATATTGTTATTTTCACAAATGTCACCAGGCTGCAAGTGCTTGCCTACTGTTAACCCAGCTGTCTACCCAGTTCTTCTTGATTCTTTTTTTTTTCTCAGCCAAACATAAACTGATACAAAAAGGTCTTCTCAGAAAAAAAAGATCTTGTTATTTCTCCTCAGTCTTGATGTATCAAATTTCTAAATGTTTTCCTCAAGGTCCAAGAGGACAGAATAGCTCAGCTCTTCTCCAGCAAAAAGCTTGCTGAAACCTTTGTATTTCTCCACGGATACTCTGTTAGCAAACAGTTTTTATCACCATATCTGCTGCAATTTAAGGTTAAGGAAAGAAGGTACATTTATGCTTTTTATGAACTTCAAATTACATATGAAAGCATCAATCTCTAGTTCTAAGTGTTGAGTCCAGTATAACCTCATCTCTCTCAGCTATAGCTGAAACTTTGGAGCTGCAAATTTCCTCCATGGGTTACCAGGTTCCATTGCAGTTTACAAAGAAAACACAAACATCATTAAAGCAAAGCATTTTCTTCAAAACTGTGTATTCAAGCTCCCAAGAGTCCTTTACAAGATGTGGCAAAGAATCTAAATTTCAAACTCAAAGCACATGAATTCTAACCTAAGCATTCGAGTGCTGCAATAGGCCCATTGCTTCTTGTAAGAAATGCTATTTCACGGATATTGGAAAGTTTATTTTGCCTTTTAAAAGGATGCAACACTTATTAAAAGTCAACTAGGAAGTCAAATCTGGTGTCACCTTCTGACTGTGGTACATGAAACAGTAAAGAATCAAGTCCAGAAATCTTAAGAGCTAATGCATTATTGTGCATAAGTTGCATCTTCATGTCCTGCAGTGAAAGAGGTCACTTGCAGAGAAAAAGTAACTAAAAAGGAGGCATATCTGTAATTGTGACAAACTGTCTGAATTTATCTTCTTTTCGTGATCCCAAAGAATGAGTAACTTCAAGCAAATGTGATGCATCTTAGAGTGCAACACTGCAGAAACTGGGGCATCCTTTTACTTACCCCCTCATGTAGACGCTGGAACTTTTCAATACTTGGCATAAACACAGGCTTCTTTTAAGTTATATAACTTCTTTTATAGGTCACTGGAGCATTTGGGGTAGGCACTCTGAAATCTGTTTAATTGCATTAATAGCTCCAATTAATTAATTTTATTGCATTAATTGGATTCATTTTTCAGCAAAACAGAATTATCACCTACAAAGAGATAATATTTTGTATCATCATAGTAATTTTTATGAACAGATGAACATTCCAGAAAGTTCAAAAACCACCACTGCAATTCATATTTTTATCCAGAATTACACAGACTTCACATCCCTCCTCTTAATAAAATGCAAAAGACCAGGGTCCTGGAGGTTCATGTGTGCAGTTTATTACACTGGGAATGTCCATCACACAAGACCAGTCTTCTGAAAGTTCCTTAAAACTAGCTTAGATTTTGCATTGTGAAAATTTTATCTATTTTGAAGAAAGAAAGGGGGAAAAAGGTAAGATCTTACTAATTTTCTTTTTCATACAGTGCTCAAAAAAGGAAAGTAAGAATTATTTCTACTTTTTCAATATTATTATTTTGGGTGAATTCTCAGTTCTCTTTAAAGATGTACATTACAGTCCACAGCATTTGAATTCTTGACTTCAGTTTGAATTTGTTGGTTAGGTTTTTTTTGGTCAACACAGAAAATTTCAGTGAAAACAAAATTCTTTTTGTCTTAATTTTTTTCTAAATTAAAATATTTCAGACCATTATTTCTAGAATGTTTGTGTTTGAATAGAAATTCTGTGCCTGTCAAAAAGTGACATCTACTTCTGTCTGAACACTTGCAAAGCTTGAAAAGTCAAAGTTGTGATATTCTGGTCAATTAAAAGCTGAACTTCAGTATGAAGGGACATTTTTATGAAAACATCATATAAATCCCTACTATTTCAGCCAGCTTAAATCTGCTCCTACTTAAGCTAGAATCTTTTTCATAGTGCATGTGAGGTTATTATTCCTTCAGCCATGACTCATGTATCACCATCAGAATAAAACTTTAGTGCATCATTTGTAGAAGAAAATCACTTTTCTTTATTCTGAAGTGTTAATTGGACTTTCATATTCAAGTTTTCTATTTTTAATATGAAAAAATAGTCATTGTAATAGCTCTAAACAGAGGGTATTTACATCCATCTCCACTTCTGTTGTCACCTACAAGGCCTGATAAATAGAAGTAAATAAATCATTTATTAAGATGAGTTTATTCGGTGGTTTTGTCCACCTTCCATTCTCAAACAGTGACTCAACCACTTTAAAAAAAGGAGAATGGGCTTTTTTATAGTTAGTTTTAATGACTGGAGGTTGTTTGTATAACCCTTAAGAAACTGGCACTTCCAGGGTGATCAATCTGCTATCCAGTGACCCCCCGGTGAAGCGTTAGCCCAAGGTCAGTGGGGACCAGGAGGGCTGCCAAGAGCTCAGCCATTCTCCCTGGATGTGGGATGCACCCAGAGAGGCAGCCCTGCTTCCCAGGAACAAAGACAGTCCAGTTCCCATCTTTGCCTCTGTGTTATTTTATTACCAACAGAAGGAAAAGAGCGATGCTTAAGTCTCTGGGGGCTTCATGCCTGCCTGCTTAAAGGGTTTTCTAGCACAGTAATGTTTTAGATGCCAACATAGCAGTCCTTTTCTAACTGATATACAAGTTCAAACTGTACCATTTTAGTACAACTGACCTTTCTAGGTTAGACACTGTTCAACATATATGAAAGTACTTATACTGAAAAATTTATTATCAGTAAAAGGAATTGTCCATGGTAAAACTGTCATTTTAGCAATGTATAGCTTTGTCTTTTTAAGTAGGACACAAAAAAAAACCTGCTTGAATAGCTCAAATTCTCTAACTTCACCATTTCTCAATATTGTAACTAAAGACAGAAATAAAAGAGAGGGAAGGAAGGAAGGAAGGAAGGAAGGAAGGAAGGAAGGAAGGAAGGAAGGAAGGAAGGAAGGAAGGAAGGAAGGAAGGAAGGAAGGAAGGAAGGAAGGAAGGAAGGAAGGAAGGAAGGAAGGAAGGAAGGAAGGAAGGAAGGAAGGAAGGAAGGAAGGAAGGAAGGAAGGAAGGAAGGAAGGAAGGAAGGAAGGAAGGAAGGAAGGAAGGAAGGAAGGAAGGAAGGAAGGAAGGAAGGAAGGAAGGAAGGAAGGAAGGAAGGAAGGAAGGAAGGAAGGAAGGAAGGAAGGAAGGAAGGAAAGAAGGAAAGAAGGAAAGAAGGAAAGAAGGAAAGAAGGAAAGAAGGAAGGAAGGACATTTTCTAGGCCAGTTAAATATGCCTTCCAAAGAATAATTTTAACGAGACTTTATACTTAACAACAAATTTTAAAATAAAGAACATTAAACAAAATTCTTTTAGAAAATAACAAAATTAATAGGTTTGATCTTAACAAAATAGCTCTGAATATTTCCTTTAAAAACAATTTCATTGATTTCATTGCAGCTTTTCCCTTTGTAGAAGAATTTCTCTATGAATCAGCAATTTTCCAGGGCAAATATTTTCTGTGGGAAAATTTCCAAAAAGCTCCGGCTGAAAATATTATCAATTTTATGGTACCTGTGTTTGGCATACCTGTACAAAATAGCAAGCAATAATTGAGAGTACATGTATAAACATAAGTAATATACAATGTATTTGTCTTGCTTTAACCAGGATTTTGGGAGAAAATTAGTCTTTTTTTTTTTTAATAGAGAATGTCTGCTGAATTCATGTACATTATGTAACATTTTTACATACTTTTTTTTAAAATAAAAATTATTTATGCATTTCTGGGACCCACATTCTGCTACTTGTTTATGAAAGTATTATCAAAATATTGGTCCACATTTCCTATGTTATGAGGTTGAGACTCCTTTGTTCACATAAACATACACTTGCACAATGGTGAGTTCAGCAGTGAACTTCTGACAAGTATACAATGAAAACTGAAAGCACACTGAGATTTACTTAGGCAAAGTTTTATGTGAGAGCTAGTAAGAATCATAACAATGTTAGTCAAAAAAACCAGCTCACTAGAAAAATAAATGGCTTGAAATGTATTCACATGCCTAATTTTTTTTAGTTGCCCTTTAACCTGAAGAAAAGAAGCAATGCATCAATTTTTCCCCACAAATTGTTCATACAATTACAAAGAGCATCACCACCTTTCTTTCCAAAGGTCCTTGCATGCCCTGCACAGAGCAGAGAGCAAATTTGATTCTCTAAACTGGAAGTACCTGACCAACTCCTCAAATCCCTCCCACATCTCCAGTCCCAAAAGATTTCTGCTGTCTCTATTTTCTCCATTTTGTAAATCCTTTAAACATAAAAAATAGAAATGAGGAAACAAGCCTAAAGATGTGAGGGGAACAGGGGTGGAAAGGGGGGGTTTAACAGGTTTTTGAGCCATGCACATGTTAGCACATGGTTCACATTACAGGCCACTGTGTTCAGAGCAGACACCACACCACGCAGGTGGAAGTGTGAGTCTGGGAGCCATTGAAGTTGGAACACTGAGAATTTTCCCAGTGTATCACAATTACAGAAACATCTGTGCTAAACAACTTTGTGCCAATCTGCTGTGAAAATTTGGTGTTCAGCAGCCCCTAACATTTCTAATTTCTTACTTGCTGTGGGGTGGTCTCATGTGACACATAGTGATCACAGGTTTCAGGCTATGGAATGGGTTCTTTTTCACACCTTCCTTTTATGTGTGTGCTGACCAATTCAGACGACTTTCTGTTTTCATACATAGCATGATGTGTATTTAAAGATAAGTAAAAATTATATTAAAAATATATACATACAAGGGAAAAGTTTTGTGGTGGATTAAACATATTAAACAGCTGAAAATATTAATTCCAGGGTTAAAAGCAAAAATATAATTCAAAACTCATCTAGTATTGCCTAAGGAAGTGAATGTGAGAACGGAGGTATAATTAGACACTTTTTAAAGATTATATTCCATATTTTATAAAAGGTCAGAAAGTGTCACTTCTGTGCCAACTAGGGTACTTTTAGGTATACAATAATTAGCACTAACAGGACTGCAGCAATTTTCACCTGGAATGTGGCAGAAATAAGAAAATGTCTCTGAGACCCAGTATTCACAGAAGGTGCTCTAATTGTGTGAAGCATATACAGCTTCCTCAAGTGTCACCTGTCCCATCTCACTTCTGCTAAGTGGCATGGCCAAATCTTGATATTATTGTAATTGAAAAAGGATCATTTAATAAACTGCTGAATTCAACCAACAGTTGACTGTTCCTGGTATTAGAGAATCTGCTCTGGGATTTGTCTCACTGACTTTAGCAGTTTGAGTGTTAGGTGCCTTCAGCAATATATGAAGATCTTTCCAAATCTCAAGGAATCAGAAAGGTATCTTCAGAGGATGGTCTATCCTATATCAACCATTTTCTGAAAGCTGGGGTGCATCACCATCCAAAAAGATTCATATCTATTTCTCCATTGCCTACACAATGGACTTTAGTAACCAATTTAAACCAAATGCCTAATATTTGAATGGTTAAAGTAAAGTGTTAAGGATTCCACAGTCAATAGTGCTGGTAGGTCAGAATTTATAGCATGACAAATTTCTTTGAGGTATTTTTCAGCTTCTCCTCCAGTGTGCTGGTCCTTAGCTGACAGGTGGCTAGCAAAGCCCACAATCTACTTTTGGGATTAACCCTGATCTTTTCCATCTACAGACAACCAATACAATTTTTCTCAATGGTAGATGGATGAAGACAAGAGCAGCTTTTCAAAAAATCTTTATTTTTTATAAATAAGTGTTGCTGGAATATATCTGGGGCAAAATCAAACTATTTGGCTTGTTTACTTACCATTCCTCTCAAAAAAGGAACCTGATTATTTGTGCTATATTTACAATTGCATATTTGGTAAAATTGAATCCAAATGTCAATAAATTCCCAAATATAGAATAAAGAAGAAAAAGGTAGCAGAAGTGGAAAGTTGTACTAGTGGTGATCGTTGACCATTCAATCAAGACTTAAGCTAAGTTTCTTTTCTTATTTCTTTTCTTAGTTTAGAGTATATGCAAAACCCATGCAGTAATTAAACTCTGAAAGATCAAAAATGTGGCCTACTGAGATGAATCCATCCATTCTTTTCAGAGAGAATTTCTAGTGATGTTGAATACTCTGTGTATCTAAGGCTTGTTTGCCTTTCAAGTTTTAGGAAGGCAAAATGTCTGTTTAACCCAAATTTTCAAACTGTTTCTCACTCACTGCACAATTAGTTCCCTGAGTAACAGCTCATAGCTACAAACAAGAAATATACTCCATGCAAACAGCTGAGTTGCCAAAGATTCCCATTCTGGTCAAAATGTAGCCAATGTTTACCAAAACACTTCATCTCAAAAGAGGCCATTTCCATAGCAAGTTATGTGCCAGATTTTCTGCACATGAAAATGACCACAAGACCTGTTTTTCCTATCAGCATTTCCTCATTTGTAACAACAAAGCATTTGGCTCTTCATCTTCTTCCTCAAACTATCTTAATGAAGGCTGTTCTTAAAAGACAGACTTTTTGAGTTACTCTTTTTATGGGGAAAATAATGGCTTTTTTTTGTGGGATTGTTTTGACTTTTGAGTTTTGTAGTTTTGTTATTCTCAAGAATTGCTGGAACATTTTTTACATAGATTTTCACCAAAAAAAATCACTTACAGGCAGGAACTATGAATACAAATGTTGGAAATGGATAATGATCAATTAAGAAAACTATGAGTGAATTAAAGAATGGATAGAATGGAAGAGTTATGCAACTTTAATTATATTTGCCATTGCTCTTCCAACTATCAGCATCCCTAAGTAAAAGTAAATTATGAATCTTTTTAATATTAATTTTTATTATTGCTTCACATTATTACTCTTTGGCTCAATTATATAAATACAGAAGAATCAGTTTGTGTCTGAAATATGGGTTATTTCAAAGCAGCATGTTACCAATCCAAGAATATTGAACCAATAAGGAAATTAATTTGATATTTAGCACCATTAGATTCACAATATCCATTTTTGGCTAATAAACATTCTGGAAATGTTCTAAAGGATTGTTAGGGTACAATATACAAAAGGGAACATAGCAGCAGCAGATTGAATGAATGATGGTAGGAAGATGCACAAAAGGATAATAAATGTGTTTTAAGACTAACATTTCATCCCTTTGTATCTTACATTCTAATTTATAAGATTAACTTGAAGGTAAGAAACAGCATGAAATGCATATCCACATATTCCCTGCCCATAGCAGCAGAATTGAAACTAAATGATCTTTAAGGTGCCTTAAGACCCAAAACATTCTCTGCTTCTATGATTTTGTGAAATGTAAATTCTAGATAAAATATAAGAAAAAAAAAAGTTTTAAATAATATGTAAGCAAAAAAAATAATCAAGGAGAGCAAAAAGAACAGGGTTTTTTATCCTTTCCTTTTATAAGGAGTGCATGGGGTTGGGTTTATTTCTATAGTTTCAAGAACAAAAAGTAAAACTTATGTAGAGCACTGTAAGGTGTTCCCTCACCTCACTCAGTGTAAACACAGGGTCAGTGAAATTGTTGTAGGGTAAAATCCGAATTGCAGGCAGATGAGAAAGACTCCAAAGCTGCAGAAAGAATCACTCATGCAACCTTCAGTGCAGAATTGGAGCTTAAAGCAATGGTAACCTAAGTTGTTGCTGGGGAGGGGAAATCAAAAGAAAAAAAAGAGAAAAAGAAACTAAAAAAAAAAAAGAGAGAAGGAAAAAACAAGAAGAAAAAAGAAAGAGAAGGGAAAAAAAAAAAAGGAAAAAAGGAAAGAGAAAGAAAAGGGCAGATAGTGTGATTGCATCTCCTCGAGTAAATACTGGAGGCCAGTCTGCGGCAGGGGGCCAAAAGGACGTGGCATGACTCACACTCTCACCACATCAGCATTGCTGCAGCCAGATCTCTCCAGCGGCTCCCCAGACCTTGCCAGGCACTGTGCAGGAGCTGCTTGCTGGCCAGGGCTGAAACCATGCCCAAAACCATGCCCAAATTAACCGTGCTCACAATTTAACAGTATGCCCTGGCCATGTTTCACTCACCAGTACTGACACTGCCACAGGGAACTCATTTGAGGAGGAGTGTTGGAGAAAGGCTTGTGCAGAGAAGAGCAATGCTGTGACTGTATGGGGAGCTTTGCCTGTGAGTTTTTGTTATTCAGCTGAAAGGCCAACTTCCAGGGCAAAGCTGAACACATTTCAATAGAAGATCAAGTCTCACAAAGGGTTGCCCAAGTTCTTACTGTCTAATAAAGAGTCAGCAAATTTATGTTGTAGTAAAAACAATTGGGAGTAAAATTCCTTTAAAAAAATACTCCATTCATCTGACTACAAAGTGAGTTGCAATAAATACAGTATTGAGAAACAGAGCAGCTTAGCAGGGTTTTAAGTAGTCTCTGCATTCTCGCTGCTGCTCCCACACATGCACACACACACAGGCTGCCACACTCTCCTCTCGTGCTGCTAAAAGCAAACAGTGGATATGACAGACAAACATTGCAAGCACAGATGTGTCCATTATAACCAGCGTGAGCCATGCTCAAGAGGAGTGCTGTCACTTCTGAAAATCCAAGTGTGTCCGGCTGCGAAAAAGCAGTGGGGTGTGAGAACAAAAGAAAGAGATGTTGTGATTAAGACAGGGCTAATGGTTCATTAACAATATCCAAGGCCTGGCTCTACAGCTTAGAAGTTAAGGATATATTTCAAAATTACCTTTTTCCTTTTTTTCCTTCTTGTTGTTGCTGTTGGTTTCTTTTCTCTGCCTTTTGAAAAGGATTTGTAGCTTCCTTCCTTGCCCTTTTGTCTGATGGCTCCTAAAATATGAAGCAAATGAAAACATAGATGCAGTGAAAACAATATTTTTTTTCTTTCTGATCTCTTTTCAACTCTCTCTATGATGTGTGAGTCTAAGGCCAGGATGGGGGGAGAGGCTGCATTCCCTGGTTCAGTGATGGTCCTACCCCAGCTGTTAGGGGTCCTGCTTGGCAATCTGAGGGCTTGTGTCTGTGCTGATAAATGAAGAAGGCCAATGAGTGGTCTTTGGTGCAGTAGGGTTTCTGTCAGATGTCCAGGGACAGTTCACTAATTAGCATGTGCCAAAAACCTTAGGTCATCTAGGTTTTGGAACAGGTTACCAAGAAAAGTTCTGCAGTATCCATGCTTGGAAGTTTTCAATCCTATAGCAGAATCATAAGATGGTTTGTCTTGAAAGAGACCTTAGAGACCATCTCATTCCAACTTCCTGACATAGTTAGGGAGACTTTTGGCTGGACCAGGTTGCTCAGAATTCCATCCAACATGGTCTTGAGCACTCCCAGGGAGGGGGCATTCACAATGCCTCTGGGTAGCCAGTCCACGTGCCTCATTGCCCTCACAGAAAAGAACTTTTCCTAAAATCTAAACTAAACCTGTCCTCTGTCAGGTGGAGATCTGAGGTGGCTTTCCTGTGAAACTTCTTGTTTCAATCCATAAATAGAAGAAGTTATTCAATTAACTACATATAAATCACTAAAGTTTGGTGAGAAGTATTCCCTCTTGTATTCTGTCCTTTCTTTTGCCTACTGGGATTCAAACTTTCCAGTGATCATGTCCTAGGATGCTCCTGGAGGGCAAGGGACATCCAGAGGTTACCTTGTGCAGAGAGCTGTTATGAGATATATGGATAATGCTTGTATAACCAAATAAAATGAGAAGAAGGTGCTAGCTAAAGCAGTGAACAGCAATTGCCTGTACCCTTCAGCTGTTAACACCCTCTCTATCATGGCTGCAGCTCCTGCCAGATGCCACTCTCAGACACAAATCTTGGCAACATTTGGGGACTACCTTTTTTGGGCAAGGACAGAAAGCCAAACTGTGTGATTGCAAGCTGTGCTGTCCTGCAGATTGGAGACAATCTGTAACAGGCAGTCCTGCTGTCCTAACCATAGCCAGTGGACAGTCCTGAGCAAAACTGGTAGGAGTGTAATCCTTTCATGATCACCACACTTCAGTTTATAAAACCTGTTTTATTTTCCTAATAACTAAATGACCTTCCTGTGTTAGCTTCATGACTGGAGATTAATACACTCTGGGATCACTGCCCAGTCACTTCTGCCAACACAGGAGCCATTCCAGGAGACATGTTCCTCTGACTCCCTGGTTAGATTTCAGTATATTGCAATTTTCCATTTGTAGATTATAATTTTTTCCAGCCCATGGTGCTCTGCTAATGTGCTAGATCTATTGGAAGGTAGAATCAGCAGCACTTTCCCATGCTAATTTATCTGCCACTGTGGCAGTATCTAAATGTCCACTTGAAATCTCCCTGGCTAAATAAATCTTCCCCTATTGCAGTGAACTGTGCAGTAATTTGTTCTTTACATCATCCTGCTTTAGATGTTTAGCAGTAAGGCTGATAATTAGAAAAAAAAATCTGTCATGAAATGTACAGAACATATTCAGCATCAAAAAACTGATCACAAATGTGAACAATGCATCATTATGAATCTGATCCTGCCAATCCTTCATATATTTTCAACTTCAAGTTCCTGTGGGAATGCCTACAAGTTTATTTTAAGACACAAATTAATAACAGATACAGGCAGCAAATATACAGGCACTTCCCAGGCATGACTGGAGGCCACCACCACCCTCTCAGCTGAGCAGATCCCTTTCAACTGTGAAGATGACACTGCTCAGTTTAAAGCAAGAAAACCATGAAGTGGAAGAATGGGCTAGAATCTCTCTAGGCTTGCTTGAATATGAGGTAGAGGCTGCTTTAGTATATATCCCTACCTCGAGATGCCTTTTTACCAAATATGTGGGCATCCATATTAGTGAATAGGCAATTTTGGGATGATAATGGCATGGAAATCCTTCAAAATTAGTATCTTAATCAACAGCTCAGAAACCATTCACTGCAATCACAGTAATGATGCTAATTTTAACTAAATTATTCATACTAAATTATTCATGTGGACCTTTAATTTGTTTGCCAATGTTAGCATGCAGTTCTCCTTTCTCTTATATAAGTGCCTTGCTGAGAAAGTATTACCCTGCCAGAGTAAAGAGCTGTGGCTGACATTGCCCTGGCTTGGAAATAAAACTGGCTGTGACTCTCTGGGCTGCTGGCACAGATGCACCATTCATGCCTGCAAGAACTGCTCTTTTCAGAGCAGCACTAGCACAGGTGTGCAGCAGAACAAAGCAAAGTGCATGGGACAGGGACAGCAGCACTGGCCTGCACACCAGGAGAATGTCAGCGTCCTGGGGTGGTTTTCAGGATGGGTGCATAGAGCTAAACAAAGGAATATATGTGGGGTAGAGGCTTAAATGGGCTTGACAGAAAGATCAGCCAGGTGAGGGACACAGGACTGGATCCTTTGGGGACCATAAAGAAGATATGGAGGTCAGAAGTCAGGTGGCCAGGAGCTGCTTCTCAAGGAGGGCAGTCCTCAAACCAACTCTGTTTAAAAAATACCTGGCTTATTTCAGAGACTCTCTCCCACCACTGGTAAGCAAACCAGAGCACCAATCCTGGGGATGCTGAGCTACAAATCAAGGACAGACCTTGCTGCCAGAAAGGGGACTGACATGAGGGGCATTAAACATGTGGATACAGTTTGGGTGCTACTGTGATATGCATCATAAATAATAACATGCATAAGAACAGACCTACCTTTTAGCAGGCATATCCCATCTATATTTGCAGATCCACAGCCATAAATATTATAAATATACCTGAAATCACCCAATGTATATTGAATGCCGATATTCCAGGATGCCATAAAACACACAGAAAAATGTGAATTGATTACATAAGCAGCTTTTTTAATGAATAAGGTCTATAGATTTTATAGTATTCCTCACTCAAATCTTGTAAAATACATGGAAGTCTTAATTATAGCTGAAGATATCTGAACTATGTTGGCCTTTGATTTTATAATACAATATGCAATTCCTGCTTGCATAATAAACCAATAAATTCAGTATTTGCTATAAATGAGTTTAAATTTATAAGACTATCAAAATACCTCCTGGCTCCTGTTAATGTTTAGGAAACATTTCAGAAATGTTTCAGGCTCCTGGCTGGTAGATTGCCTCACTTTCCGCTGAGCTTCTATTGATCCAAGGTCTTGAAGTAGTCAAGAGTTATATGTACTACAGGAGTAGCACACGTGCAAATGTTGTGTGTGCAGATGAGAGAGGTGTAGAAGGAATGGAAAGAAAGCAGAAGTAGCAGTTTCTGTGTAAGTACTTCCTCCAGTAAGAGGTTTGAATCCAAGAGGCCCATCCTGAGCCAGCTATAAATCACACTTTGCTTCAGAAGGTATGAAATGGATGGTCTGCATTTCAATAATACCCTCAGATGCCTGCAGGCCCTGGCATGGACACTGAGTTTTCTGCTGTACAGCCAGCTGGTGAAATTCATGCAGAACTAGTCACGTGCTTAGCTTTGCAGCCTCATGTTGGGACTTCATCTCTTGGGTTTTGGTCAAATTCAATCAGCACTCATGTGAAATGAGTTCCACTTCTCAACATGGAGATAATTAATCTCTGGCTCACATCAAAAGGAACTAGGAATCAAGGGCTGTAGCTGAATATGGTTTAAAAATATTGCTTCTAGTTCTATGGTGCCCCTTGACGTGGCTCCTGCAGCTGCAAAGAAGCAAAGCCATAGCTGGAAGAAAAGACAGGAAAAGGAGATGTGACTTGTTTGCTGGTCTTACCAGGTGAAATTCATAAAAGGAAGAGACAACCGATTCTGCTATTGAAATTAAAATTTAGAGCATGTAATAACACAGTCTGGTAATGTTTTGTGACAGAAAATTAGTAAAATTTTCTTGTCAAAATACTAATTACCACATAAAGGAGTTACAGATGCTGTATTTAGGTAGATTAGCTAAATGGTAGCGTAAACTGTAGTTTCTTGAAATTCTATCTCCAAGACAAAACAAAAATGCTCAAAGGTTGGGGTTTTTTGTTGCTGTTATTTTCCTCAAAAAAAAAAAAAAAACTTTAAAATATCTTTCTTATAAAGTGTTATACCTTCTAAATTATGCTGACTTTTGGCTAGGTACATGCTTTCTGCTGAAGTTCACACCATAACCTGGGACACCTTAATGGAGAGTAGGTGTCTACTCAGTCAGCTGTTGAGAAGAACAATATAGAAATATCCATTCAAGGCCTTTCATTCCCTGGAAGCCTGAGGAACATTTTGGATATTGCTTTTCAGCACTAAAGCTGGTCAGCTTATGGTAGCATTTTCTCATTTCAGTTTTTTCAGGTCCAAACCACAACAATCCACAAGGGGATTAAAGCATATATTAATGAGCTTTTTAGCCCCTGTAGATTTTTCCTTCTAATTTGCCAGAATTTTATGTACCCCTTTCCTGACCCTAGAAGTGATATTTTCCTCCATCTGGAATGATTGTTTCATGTTAATATGTTGGTTTGAATATAAAATGTAAGAATGTTGGTTAGCACAAAAACTAATGAAGGCTCTGGGGTTTTTAGCTTTTTGGCTTTATTTATTTTTTCCTTAAAGAAACATTACTCATTTGTTCAAGGCAAGAATGTAAGGTTTCAGATGTTATTCATGCAAACCTAATGTAAAACACAAACATCAAGCAATAAATCCATATTTAGGCACCTAAATAAGCAGCCTGATTTGACACATTAGCATTCTGGTAAAAGCCTATGTTTTATTTCCTGACCCCTGTCATCTGAATTCAGTCAGACTTATTAAGAATTCAAACTCCATCTCATAGGAGGGACTGTGTACTAACTGTTATAACCACCATTATTACAATTAGACTGGAAGAAGATCCCTGAGAAGATTAGAATTGGACAAAGAGACAACATTTTATTTAGGTCTCTCATCTTGTAAATAACCACTGTAAAATACAACCATACCTCCCACTGGATGAAAACTCAGCTTGTACAGTTGCCCATGAACTTATCCGAAAGAGGGTCTGGTAGCTGAGTATATTTTTGAGGTCAGAATTTCCTTGTAATGTTCTCTTGATGAAAATTTCTATTTTTTCCTTTTTTTTTAGTTTTTTTTATTTGGATGGGGCTTTATGTTTTGTTCTCTTCCTTGTGTTCTACTTATTACAAACTAAAAGAGTCAGTCGAGTTAATGTAAATCAGTAACTGTTGGGCCCACTGAATTTTTAACTAAGCAGTTCTGCAAGAACAAGAAGTAAAAAAATACGCAAATGGTAAACACAAAAGTGCTGAAGTGGATACCCATATATGGTAAAACATATGAGTTAAATACCAAAATATTTGGCAGAAACACATGACAAGAATCCCTATCCAGAGCCAAAGCCTCATAGACAAAGGGCAGAATTTACCACAAGCTCCCCTATCTCAGCTGCACACAAAGCACGTTTCTTTTTTGGATGCATCTGGACCATCATCCATTATGCATTCCATATGACACACATCTCAATGGGGTTTACTTCACCTGCTTTCATGAAATGAACCTTATTCTTCTTGCTCTCATATAATAAGAACATTTGCTACTGAATATTAAAATGTGTGCAACATGTGGCAGACATCTGTGGTGTGCTGCCATTGCACTTGACTTGCACAACAAAGTGAGCCATCTCACCTTCCAAAATCAACCCTGCCCCCTTCAAAATACATCTTATTTCACGAACACAGGTGCAAGGCAATGCACCTCAGCAAACTCTGAACAGTTAAGAGCTTCAAAGAGGTTTTTTTTGCTTAGTTTTGCTTAGATGTGTCATGAAACAGCTCAGGAATCAGTTTTCACTTGGTCTATTCCAGGAGCTTTCAGTAAGTTGGGCTTTGGTTTTTCTTTTGTTCTGCTTTCACTCGTTCTTTTTTCACCAAAATTTAAAATTACCCCAAAAAATGCAGGTGACTGTTAGTGGAAGGCAGCTTCATGGATCCACACCAGTGTGGTCCATCAGCCAAATCATGGCCATGAATGGATTTTTTAAACTCCAGTGGTGAGAGTGATGTGAAACACATGATCTTCTTTTACAGTAAAAGGGATTTGAATGAATACAACTTAATTCAGAGTTCCAATGTCTTAAGTGCATGCACAGGCGAAAACTTTGTAGCGTGCGTTCTTTTAGGAACCAAAGTAAGATAAATAGAATTGAGATCCTTTCCCATTACATGGGTTCCTGAAATCTTTTTGTTATCCTTACCTAATCCACTTTACCATCTGATTCTCACTGCCTCTCCTGAGCATCATGGTTTCATCAAGTTCTGGCTTGCAGATTTGGAAAGTGGAAAATTTGCCTCTGCTCTTAGGCTGCACCCACAGAAGATGTATATGCAAATGTCAAACCTCTCGTGCCCAAATATCAGCATGTGCTCCCTCTGTTCACATAACCTGGAGTAATCACTTGCACCTGTGCCATATGAGTTCAAAACTCAGGGGTTTCACTCTTATTTATTATCTGGCAATGCATAGATTTGAATATTTTTTTTAACATCATTCTAATAGACTTGAAATTTTATTTTTTTAACATCACTCTAATCAACAATAAGAGCATATTAAAATAACTTCTCTCTCTCTCATCTATCACCTCCGTTAGTGGTATATATTTACACTTGCTTTGAACTTGCCTGGTCACCAGCTTGAGGCACAAGAGCCTGAAAAACTCAACCCATTTTGTGTAGAAGCTGAACTTTTTTCTTGTATTACTTTCTTAGGGTTTATTGCATCAGAAATTTTTCCCCTGATCAGATATTAGTATGTAAATGAAAAGGTATTCAAAATTTGTTCATCTTGCATGAGAAAGATCATTAAATAAATTCAAAACAGACAGGATTTTTGGAATAAGTTCAAGTAATTCAAAAGCAAACAAAAGAATTTCCAACACATAAAGGAACTTCTACAAGCAGGTAATGGGACATTCCAATCTGGCGTCTGCAGTTCCAGGACAGTTCCAAGCTGACTTTTCCAGGAGAGCTGCATCTACCACCTGCCTGTAGCCCTGCGCAATCTCTGTCAGTGCAAGAGGAGGTGATGCTCTGGCTGTTCACAGACAGGAACAGAAGCCACTTGTGTGGGTGCCATGTGCCACAAGGTCTGTTTCAGTGCCAAAGTCCAATGCCTGCAGACACATATGCAATAAAACGCTTATCCTTTGAAAAACACCTGGAGCAATGTCTGACATACATCACTATACTGGCTCTGCAAGGTTTACCACAGTGAGCTCTGTCAGTGTTGCAGGCATGGAACACTTGCAATGGATCATAATTACCATTATTAAATTAATGATTACAGAAATTGAAAGCATTTTTGATGAAAAGACCTTATTTTAATTCACAATTGGAGGACTTCCACCACCCTTGCAGCACAAAAATACCTTAAAATGGATATAAGTAATCCAGTAATCCTAATCAATCCCTCTCCAAGGGACATTTATGCTGTTTTAGTGGAAAAATGAAAGTTTAGGCTGAGAAGAATTCTGTGTGTAAAGCACTGGCTTTTTGGACCCATTGCTGTTGTTTCTTTGATGGCAGCACTTCAAGGCAAAGTCTTTTTATGCTTCTTCACAGCTTCATCATATCAAATTAAATATAGAAATAGGCATATAGTTCCTAGAGTGATGATCAATGCCCCATGGCTGTCAATGTTTAAGAGACCTTTGGACAATGCCCTTAACACTTTAACCTTTGGTCATCCCTGTAGTTCTCAGGCAGCTGGACCAGATGATCACTGTAGGTGTCCTCTAACTGGAATATTCTATTCTACAGCATACAGGAAAATAATAAATCAATGGAAGCTATATACAGCCAGATCCAAACTCATGCTACAGTAAAATTTATTACCCTAAAAGCATGGTAGAAATCAGAACAAACAGTGAAAAAATTACACAGAAAAAATAACCTGGTCTAAGCAAACACTGTTTATTTACTTTAAGATACTCTGAGGCTTTTTATGATGTCTGATACCACAGTATTGTCATGAGGGAACCGTTTTCTAAAATCTCCTGCTTGCAACTTCAGGCATCTCCTCACTGTATTTTCAGGTGAATCCCAAGTTATTTGTTCCCTAAGGTGCTGCAAACATTTGCACACCTTGTGCTTGTCACAGCATAAGCACGAAAGAACAGTGCTTGGCTCTTTTCCCCCTGTCAGCCTGCACTGCCTTTTGCAGTGGCCAGGCCAACTGTGCACTCACAGCCACAGGCTGTGTTGCCAAAAACTTGTTTTGGTGGTTGTGAGTGGTCCCTCTTGGCCATAGAGCCACAGACCAGCCCCTACATCGCTGTTAGATGCCTGTAGTTTGATGGACACAGGTGAGTAAAGAACAACAAGTGTGTCCTGGCTTCCTTGGCGTACTTGTAAAAGCTGACCTAAAACAGAAACCAGACAGAGTTAAAGAGCCAAGTTGGTATTTATTAGGAGGCCTCAGCAGATCCACCTTGGGCAGCACAAGAGCTCAGCAAGGGTTACATCCAAGATGAATCCAAAATGGTCACCAAAAGGTACAACTGGTCATGGGATCTCACACTTTTATAAATTCTGGTCTGTTAGGGTATTATCCAATTATAGTTAATATAGTTATATAGTTAATTTTCCAGTTATAGTCTTAACTGATGAAGTCCCATCCTTCTTGTTTTACGCTCTTCAGTCTGCCGTTGTTTGTGCTCTTGGGCCTGAAATTTGGATCATTTGTCCTTAGTCCCCAGCTAGAGAAGGAATTATTTTGTCTCCCTGCTCTGTGAAGAGAGCTTACTATCCCCTAATATGAAGCTCAGAACTACCCACTAAAGCAGTAGAGCGGTTCAGAATCTGAGAAATATAAAAGCTAAAACCTGAGGCATCCAGAGCACCTCTGAGCAGCAGCATCCAGTGATGTCTGGAATAAAACACAGTCTTTCCAAAACTGCTAAAAATCTTTAGGCATCACCAGAGGCATGGGGGAGCTGGTTCAGTGCAAATTCAAACCCCAGCACACCAGACATCAATCTGCCACTTTGCTAGGCAAGCCCCAGCTCCTCCTGCTCTATCAGAACTATTCAAGGCAAAATCTTTTACTGGACATCAATTTGCCACCTAAGTTCGTTGAGCAGAATTACAGAATAATAGGATGGCTTGAGTTGGAAGAGCCATAAAGATCATCCCATTCCAGCTGACAGGGACAGGGACACCTCCTATTAGAATAGCTTGCTCAGAGCGTCATCCTGGCCTTGAACACTTCCAGGGATGGGCCATCCACAGCTTCTCTTGGCGACCTGTTCCAGTGCCTAACCAACATTAAAGAATTTTTCCTACATGGAAATTTATTGATTTTTGTTAAATCCAACAAAGAAGTCTATATAAATGCAGATATGGTATCTAACAGGAGGCATCATTTAGACAAGGAATTTGTCTAAGATCTTGCATCACAACACAGCAGAGCTGAGCAAGGCATGGCAAGGCTTTGCAGGAAAAATTATGTGATTGTTGGAAGTAGCAGAGCCAAGTTAGCACATTGCTGCACCTGAACTAATAGTGCTGGCACCTGAACTAACAGTGCCATGCTGAGGCGATCACATCCTGATGTGGGCAAAGTTGGATCAGTAGTTCTGCATTATACTTTGTAATGTATCTGTGCCACAGGCTGTCCTTCCTCAGAAAAGTCATCATAACATGGCTGGCTCTAAGCTTTAAAGAGGGGCACTTTGTCAGCTGTTTGACTGAGCAAGGAAGATGCCATCTCTCTGTGCTGCAGGTGCAGCTCTAGGTGGTGTTGCTCATGCCACGCTAGGGAGGAATAGCTTCCCTGAGGACATCAGAGTCAGAGAAATGGGGAAAGTGAGATGTGAATTCAGTTGCATTCATTTTTCCCTGTCCCAGCTGATGTGTGCAGAGAATGAATGATCCTTGGCAGCACACCAGGATGAAGGATATTGAGATCAAAGGAATAACCAGCACACTATTCTGTACTTCACAGGATAGTATGTATTTGGCACAGAAACACCTCTGATAAGCATTAAAAATATCTTTTTAATGGATATTTTATTCTCTTGACAGAGACTATTTAGGTTTGAAAGTGACACAAAAGTAATTTATCCTCACATGTAAAAATGCACTATGGAGATAGAGATATCACATTAATTTTACTTATTCATGTAACACTCTGAAAACTAATCTTGGGTTCCTCCCTCAACACTGTAGAAAGAAAAAAATTAATTGACTTGAGTACAAGACAAGGAATTAATCTCCACCTGCTTTACTCTGAGATTCTGCTTTCAAAGTAAAAAACCTAGGTCATCTGCAAACAATCATTTTTTTCTACTACAAATTATGCTTCATAATATATTTAATATGTCATTTACTTATTAGCACATTTGTTCATTAATTTCTATTTCACAACACACTCCACAGTCCATCATGTTTTTAATATCTTCAGTCATCTGGCATACAGTAGATAATACAGCCATGGTTGCACTTTATGTACTCCCTTTCAACCAGAAGAATCCCAAAGCAGGTTCATAAACTATCTTCTACAAACAGGCTTAAAACCAATGGTTTAGGACAAATATAATTGTGAATCTACTATGCCTTCATATACATTTTTCCTGTCCTTTTCTAACTGGATATGCATTGCAGATCTGTCATAATATTGGCCCTTTAATACTTATTTTTCATGCTAATCAGGAAGCTTCTTCTCCTCTTCTTCATTCTGAACTTTCTCTTGGTTACTCCTGGTGCTCTTATAAGAATTATGAAGCATGGAAAAATTTAGCAAGACATTGCAAAGTAAGAAAAACTGACAGTGAAGGCTACAAGAGAGAACATTGTGTGCTTTCTTTGCAAGACTTCATTGCACCAAAACCAAAACAGAGGCCTGTGTTTGAAAACAGAAGTCTCCTTAAAGGAAGCAAATTACAGTTCAGAGGTAACAAAGGTAGGAAATTATTGGAATTGCATATCTCCCACGGGGCAAATTTCAAGAGCTATTCACCCAGCGCTGTGAATTATCTAAGTCCCATGGAGCAGCATGAGAAAACAGCGGGGTAATGTGTTTCCTTGCTTAAAGACAGACAGACCCAAAGCATAAACTAGCACTTTTTGCAAGCTCCAGAAAAAACAGTTCTGTCATGTGGAGAAAAGACAATTTGGCTTTGAAATGAGATTAATAACTTGAGGTCAGTGGTACATTCATCTATATATAAAGCAACCAAAATAAGTATACCCCCCATATTTTTGTATAGGTATGTTTAAATATGGGACTGCATCCTTTGACAGTAGATCATACAAGATATGTTCTCTGAAATTAATATGAATATATTTTGGAGAGCATATTTCTCTTGGACAATATTAATGACAATACTTTTTCATCTATTTTTAAGGAAATCAAGCAGAATCATAGAACCATAAAATATAATGAGTAGAAAGGGACCCACAAGAATCATCAAGGTTCAACTCCTGCCCCTGCACAGGACATCACAAGAATCACAACATGTGTCTGAGTGGGTTGAACAAATGCTTCTCTAACTCCAGAAACAAAACAAAACTTTAGAAAAAACTGCCTATGAAATGGTTTTGGGGAGCTTGAAAACCAAGACTTCTGATGCAAACTGCCTTCCAGCTCCTCAGACTCCAAAACCAGGTTACATTTTTTGGTGCTGCCCCTTTTTGGTCAGTTCAGTGAGCTGCTGTGCTGCAGCATGGGAGTCTTTGTAGTTTTAAATGATGCTTCATGAATAATCCTCTCCCAGGGAAGAATAAAGTCTTCAGACTCCCAGAAATATCTCAGTAATATTTAGCAATATCTTTCTGTGTTTCCTGCACTGTTATTTAAACAAAAATCCATCCTTTTTCAGGGAAAACCAACACTTTCTCTTTCAGGGCTACATTTAGATCCTAAAGGCTTGAAAATATTAATCTGTGAGATTTTTTATGAACCATGCAGGCTGGTGAAATTCAGAACTAATCAAAGCTTTTTCTACTTAACATGCGAACCTTTTCTCTGAACCAATAAGTCATCCAGCAGCTGGTCACACACCTTCCCTTTCCTTTATTAGTATCACCACCAGTAGATATGCTGGATAAAGTTCTCATCCATGAATTTTGACAGTATTCCCAATGAAACAGGGCCAGGTACAGGAGCAGCCAGGTTCTGTCCTGTGATTTTCCCTGATATTGAATTCCTAAGGTGCTTCAAGGTACAGCTCTGGGTACAATGACCCACTGGGCCTGAGCACAGCTTGGAAACAGCACAAACCAAGCAACATCCTCACCCTGGACAGAGCCACCCTCTTCAAGGGGTGTTGTGGACAGGAACCACCCTCTGTCACTTACCTTCAGGACCAAACAGCAGCCCTGCCTTACTTTATTTAAGAGTATGGGTGTCATGGTGGTGAGATGAGTGATCCTACAGAAGTACCCTCTCATACTGCTGTTCAGGTGCTGGGAGCACTCTTCAGCAAACACAGTTGGAAAGTAGGATGAATTAACAGCCAAATGAATGATGGTCTTTTACAGTTTCCCTCAAATGTTTCATGTTGCAGCTCATATCAATTACCCTGTGAGTCTGATAGATCTTTAGGTGGCAGGTTTTCATCCTCCAAGTTAGGTTACATGTATCCATCAGACGTATTTTATTGGTGAATTTGATTCTGTTATTAACCCATGATAGAATTTCCAGGGTCTTCACTTCATATTCTTAACTCTGATGGTCCCCAGTTTACTCCACGGAGCATCACAGTGTCACTTTAGTATATTAACCAACTGTTGATCTTACACCACTGTTAATTTCTGAGACAGAGTGTCCTGGCTCTCTAATATTACAAGGATCTGTTTTCTCAAGAGGCAGATTATGAGAATTTCATACGAATGTTCTAAATAAAAGTATCACAAAACATTCTCTAATGACACTTACATGAAGTTATTTGGCTATTTTAGTCACTCTTAAATTACTTCATTGTGCATGAAAATATCCTTTCTACCTGAAATGTAGGAATGGCATATGTGCAGAGTAGGATTAGATGAGATTCATCATTCATACATTGAATTTCATAGCATATATACAAGGCTCACTGTCTTCTGTGGTATTTCAATAGGACTTGAACCATTGCTTTGAGTCAAACTTGTTCTGTGTTGTTTTTCTGAGCAAAATGGGTTTACATACATCCCCCATTGCTGAACCAGCAATTCTAAGAGCAATTAGTATCAGCACAAAGACCCCCACCAAGACATGACACTGAAATTCAGCAAAGGCTGGATAAAATTGCAGCTTGCATTCTTTAAATATTTATACAGTACATCAAAACAAATGAAACTGGAGATTCCATTTCCAGCGTGAGCTGCAACATTGCTCGAATGGGGTCTCCAGTGTCATGCCACTTATTTTCATTTCTTTGATGATTTTTTTTATGACACTTCTACTGAATTACTAATCAGGGACAAGGGACAGAGTCATACTGTTTAAAAAGTTCAGTATTCCTAAGAATAAACAGATATCCAGTGAAGCAAGTTAGTGCAAGCTTTAACTATGAATTATTTTGAGAGCATGAAAATCATTTGCACAGATCAAATTTATCACAGCATGAAAAGATGTGTTTTTATTAAAATTTGTATACTCAAAAAAAACACCTAAGAAAAATATACCTTTTTAAAACAAATTCCTCATTTAATTAATCAGGCCTGAGATACATAGTTTCTCATGGAGGTTAACAGTATCTCTGCAGGGAAAGTATTGAAGTAGATTTTAATAGCAAGAATAATTTATCCACTACTTTATTTCTCTATTTTGATGCAATGTGAATGCAGTATTTAGAAATGTCATACTCACATATTTGATAAAGTATTTAAATAAAAAATAGAATAGCAAAGTCTACTCCTGCCACAGTGCCCTTTTACAAGCTCTTGAACTTTGTGGTTACACAGAACAGTGGAATCCAATCCAAAGCAATGGTCTGCATGGATAAAGTGCTGCACAAACAAAAGTTTCTGCTGTTGTTATTACTTTATATGCAAAGTTTTTCATTGCTTACATGACATAAATTTCTTTTACTAAAGAGAGAATGAGGTGTCCAGAGTAAGGTCTTATCCCAAATGTGAACTCAGTGTACAAAATAAAACCCTAAAAGAAGGGCATAATAACATATAAGAGACTGCATCCAGGAAAACGGAAATAATACACTTTCTACTGAGGCTGAAGAGACCAATAATAGTAGTATGATAAAACTGAAATATGAAAGAGCCATTTTGGACCTTAGGCAATCACATTCAAACAGAAGTAAAATTTCTGGGGAAGTCAGAAAGTCTTCATTATTGAAGGTCTCTAAAATAGATTAGAAGGACTTCTGTCAGAAATTACAGAAGTACGGCCCTTTAAGGCAGGAGAAGTGTGGGCAGTTTCTTGAGGTCATTCCCAGCCCTGTGATTCTCTGAGCAGTTCTTGTGCTGGTGCTTCGAGGAGGAGATGGGATGCTCTGAGTTTTCATCAGAAGGGTGTCTGTAAAGTTCATCCAGTTACATATTGGAGGAAATGTCATTACCATTTTTCTCATTAAAGAAAGCAGCAATCCAAGATCTCTTGGGTTTTTCCCTCAGTTCTCTGAAATTTAGGAGCAGAACACTGCCATCCAGCTTTTTCCAGTGATGATTTCTACAGGAGAGAAAACCACAGGACTAAATCAATAAAATCTTCAGCTTGTCCAGCACATGGACTCCAGTAGTGACCAGTAGAAAGATGCCCACAGAGGAGCAGAGAGCACATCTGAACCATCACTCCTTGTTGCCTTTTACCTTGCTTCACAAGATTCTACAGACTTTTTCCAGTCCATTTAGCTTCTTTCACTGTAATGCACCATACTGCCCCATTTTGGAGAAGAAGGACAAGGCAGAAATGACAGCTTGATTATTTTATTCTTTCTTTGGTAGGAATTCAGCATTTTCAATTACAATAAGAACATTAATTGTAGTGAATAAACATACCTTATTAAACATACCTTATTATGTCTGAAACCTTTGGCACTGAGACCCTGCAGCCAAGGATGTCATTATTTCCCATTATGGGGAGAGGAGCCTTAGATTCTGTCCAAATTCCACTGTTTATCTTCTAAATAGTAGTTTAGAATTCATTATAAGCCAGGAGTTTGACTACCTACCTTATAAATCTTACCTATCTTACAAATCCCATAGATGAGATGCCATGTTTTAAAGCCTGTATTAAAAAATATTAAAATTTTATTATCTTATGTCAGTGAAAGCAATTTTTTCTTGCAACTTTGTTGATAAAGTTACAGTCCACACAAAGCTATCCAGAACTGTGTTGAGCCAGAAATAAAATTTCAAAATAAGCTTCCAAATAAAGTATAGTTTCCCAACAAGGAAGGGTGTCTCATGTAAAGGGTGTCTCATGTAAATGGGATCTCAGAGCACCAAAACTAAAAGCAGTGAATCCCCTGGCTGAACTCAATTCTAGAGTAATTCCATCAATATGAATTTGTGCTATTCCAGGGACTTATGAACTTGTGCAGAATTTCTTCAAGCCCACGTTCATTCAGCCATTTAAGCCTGAGTTTCAGAGTTTCAACTTTCAGAAACCTCTCCCTGCAAATTCAGAGCAAAAGCAAATCCACCAGCTGAATCTCATCTGTTTATGTATTTATGTATATGTATCATTTATTTATTTATTGGTCCTAGAACAGAAAGGGTATGAAATCCCCTGCCTCCTACTAGATTTTGTTAAACACCATCTGCTTGAGCCAGGTTTACTAAAGAATTGCTAAGACTTGTGTTCTATCCTTCCTCAGTTCATTACAGTAGTGGCCAAAGGCCAGTTCTTTTCTTTTTTCTCCATTTTCTCTCCCCATCCTCATAGCAGAATATTACAGGGAATTTGCAGTGTCTCCCTGTGCCCATGATCTGAGCATGCTCATGAAGTTTTCAGCTCTCAAGTTCCTGAAGAAAATTCTGATTTGGCACAGCTTCAATTTCTACTTTTAAACACAAACATTATCTTCCTTGCCTTGGCACTCTCCTTGTTTTTTCTGTCAGCCTTTTCCCCTCCCTTCCTCCTTTCTATGTCTGCCTTGCCCCTATCTCTCACTCAGCTCCTCAGTGAATAAAGCTAACACTCTTAGAAATATCCATGTTTATACAGTAATTGTCTTAGCTTAGAGCAGTGCTACTGGGCAACATCATAAATAAAACACTGTTACAGGGCACTGTTAGACAATCCATATCTTGCTCTTTCCTAAACTGTATGTGTTTCTCTCATTTGGAAAGTTGTTTTACTCCTTGTCAATGTTTCCAACTGTTCTAATTTTGTAGGTTTGGAATGATGCTGCTTAAGGCTTTGCCTCACTATTGCACTGATTTTAGGGAAACTTTAGAATTCAAGACTGAGCACTGCAATTTCCAGCAATGATAAAGTACTTCTGTGTGACCTAAAGTTTTCTGTGGTAGCTAGGTACTCAGAAGAAACATCAACACCAGGAACATCAGTGCAGACAGACCAGGAGCTGCTGAATGATCCTTGAGGCAGCTCCTCTCCCAACATGGAGCATTCTGCACTCTGTGCCCAAGCTCCCAAGGAGCTCTGAATGCAGCTCTTGCATCTGGGTACTAATGGAGAGGAGAAAATGATGCAACTGAACTTTGCCAACCTGTTACACAAAAGTCCTGATGAAAGGAGGCTGTTTTATACCTTCCCAGACTTTCTTAAGTGTACATGAGCATGCATGGTTAACTCTCACCTAGTGAAAGAGGAATACTTCTGTCCTTGTGTGAGGAATCCTGGTGAATGCTTACTAAAATTCAGGCTGGGAGAAACTGCTGCTCTGATGGTTTCTGTGGTAATTTTGCAATTGATCTCAACTACATGGGGATTTTCTTCTTTGGTTAAGAAAAATGAGGTCTGTGGAAAGTTCTCTGAAGGTGACAGACATTTTATGGACAAATAGAACTTGCATACCATAGTTGGGCTTTTCAAATATTTTTCTGACATCCATACTAATTTACTAGATTAAACTGCATTAAAAATAAATCTGCTTATATACATACTAATGTAACTTTTTAATAGAGTATTACCAAGTATTAAATTACAAAGATAGCCTTCTTGTGGCTTTTTTTTTTCCTTAGGGGCTACATCTACTATTTATGATGGTCTCTTTCATTTACATTTGTGTTTTGTGACTTTCACAGGATCAACTGATTGCTACATTCATTGTGATTTATGTGCAAAGGGAAGCATATTCATATTAAGCATATAATAAGAGCCCTGGAATATTAGTTTACATTTTGCTGGCAATCACAGTGGCTTTGGCAACAGATTTTAGATGACCTTGACATTCACATCTAAAACACATGCAATAACCAGCCTCAGCCTTCATCCAACCGTTGATCTTCTAAAACAGTGAACATAAGATAAAGATCTGTTGTGGTTCTCTTCTCAGCTCTCCATAACATTTCATAAATAGGTCAGTTTTAGCATGTTTATATAAATTGATTCCCCTTCTGGGAATGCTCAGCTGTGATAAACGGTTCTTTCCAATTAGTTCGCTTTGGGTTTTTGTTCTTTTTTTAATAGTTAGGGATTACTATTACAACTAAAAATATTTTAAATGTAACTATCTGCTAAGTCAAGAAATTTTTTTCCTGTCTGTAAGTGACAGATGAACTGCAAATGTCTGTTCCTGTTCAGTTTAAAATCAATATATCAGTCTCTATGCATGTGGACATCACTTTTTTGACAACACAGAGCAAAATGAAGATCTAGTGGGCAGCACAGTGCCCACTACCATGAGCCATTTTAGCCATAAAGAATGAATGATTGAGGCTGATGAGGCTTCTTTGGTTTCTAATCCCTGAGTTTAACAGACACAGTTGATCTTGTCATATTTGCTTTAGAAGTCATTCTGTTGGCTTACAGACTTGTGCATTCCTTCAGATGCCAGCCATTCTTTTAATTCTCATTATTAACCTATTTTATTTGATTTTGTTAAGTCCATTTCTAGAAACAATTTGCATGGAAAGTCATGCAATTGGTGAATCAGTCATCCAATAACCTTCATCTGCAATGAAGACATAAGAAATGGTAAGAAAGCAACACACAGAACACAGTGGAATTCTAAGTTTTCAGCCATTATTACTCATCTTGATGATCATATCTTTCTTCAGAATACTTAACAGAAAGATGGTGACAAATCTTATGCTTTGACTCCTATTTTATCATATCATTGAAGCTTGAGGGGAGAGACAGAGGCTTTGAGTGAGTCTAGCTGTGCTGCTCAGTTTGTGGTAGGTTAGATCTGACAGCAGATGGGATCCCTGAGACATGTCAATTTAATTTTAGGTTGTGTGTCAAATGCACATGTTGCCAATTACAGCAGTGTATGATGTCTTTCTAGGGAGGAGGTCTTTCTCTCTCCCACTGGGTGAACGTTCTAAGGATAAATTTTGCAGAAGTTTTTTTAAATCTGGGCTCAGTCATGTTTTAACAGCCCACATGAATAGTGGAATATCATTCAAAGATTATTTTTGACTCTCCAGAAACACGAAATGCCTCTCCCCCTACTCTCTTATCCAGTCCCTTAGCACTAAAAATCCCAGAAACAGAGCAAAACCTCCAGGTTTCAGATGGACTTCAGAGTTCATGTGGTTGTACAGTTTTGATCAAGTCAGGAACTTCAAAATTCATTTGCCAGAGTCCCAGGACCATACACGGGAGGAAGCAAAAATCCCAAAATGGGCTCTGAAATGAGAGTTCAGACCCAGACTGGTGCTATCTAGCTCCTTGGTGGAGAAAAATACAGAAGAGACAGGAAACTAATATTAGTGTCCAAGTCAATTTACTGTTCAATGCAGGACAGCTTCTGACAGCACTTTTCCCTGGGAAGGAGGAGGAGGTGACATTTCCCTTATCCAAGTCTTCTAGCCCTTGGGAGCAGTGAAAGGAACTCTGCCTAGCAGAGTGAGGCAAATCCTTTGCCAGAGAAACTGTGGTGATTTTTTCTGGTAATTTTTTCATTGAGCAAATGCTGTGTAATTTTTTCATTGAGCAAATATCATCCCTATTGCTGGTTCTCTGTTCTAAAAAGACCTTGTCTGTTTTCCTCTCTATCCCATCACTTCTGGAAGCCTCCATTCCCTCCCACTGCACCAGCCTGGCTCCACAAGCACACCAAACCATCACATTCAGGACTCCAAATGGAGCTTCCAGCAGACTTCCTTTTTTTAGGAGGGTATTAAAAGCATTGCTCTTTTTCCTAAGGAATACATTCATGATACAACAGCTATAATTCCCGATTTTAAACATTGTCCTACAGACATCACAAAAGGTTTAAATTATTGCATCCCTAAGTAGTAGTTTTTGGTAGTTTTTAACAGCATGTGAAATAAGATGTTTTTGTTGTATAAGCAAGGACTTTTAAGTGTTCATTTTAACTGTGTATTCATGTCTTGGAGTCAAGAGACCCATCCCTGACCCACTTCACAGACTGGCACTTTTGTAGTTTCAGAAGTATGCTATCTAAAGAGCCAACAGCCATGAGCAGTTTGGATGTTACCTTTAAGGCAATACAGGACACTGAAGCTGGGCTTTCTAGAGCTCAAACTTACCATTCAACCTTTGCAATAGCAAGAAATAATAAACTTATATGTGCGACATATAACTCATGCCACCTACATAGACATCGTGTCTACAGAACACCTATAAAAAATGAAGTAGAATAATTTCTATTTGCATATAATGTAGATGAAAATGTCAAAATATTTAAGTAAAAGTATTTTATCTTCCTCTTCAAACTGTTTTTTACAACAAATGCTCAAGTGTGGACATTGACTCAAAAATAGATTCTGAGACATTCCAACTTGACTGTAAAACTTTCAGCATGATGATGATTTTTGCTTCTGAACACATGGATATTTGTTTGACCCTGGCAGGACACTACTCTGTGTCTGGAATTAAAGAAAAAAAAATAAGACATCTGGCTTTTGATTCACTGGCATGAGAGGAGCGACCAAGCACCATCCAGCCACCACATGAGTACAGTGAGCTATGGGTCACCATCCAGCCACCATGTGAGTACAGTGAGCTATGGGTCACCATCCAGCCACCATGTGAGTACAGTGAGCTATGGGTCACCATCCAGCCACCACGTGAGTGCAATGAGTTATGGGTCACCATCCAGCCACCATGTGAGTACAGTGAGCTATGGGTCACCATCCAGCCACCACGTGAGTACAGTGAGCTATGGGTCACCATCCAGCCACCACGTGAGTACAGTGAGTTAAGCTTCACCTCTGCTGCAAAATCTAACTCTAAACTCTACTCCTTCTCCTGACAGATGACCCCTTTCTGCAAGTTCCCAAGCTTCACAAGAAAAAGGGCAAGATGCAAACTGTGTTCAAGTCCAACTTGAATCTGACCCAGTTGGAATAAGAGAAGAGAATAAACTGCCACCCACACACAGTTTGCAAGCAGGAAATAAAATTCAATTGTTTTATTTATGTATATTTATTTCTTTATAAGTATCTTCATTGTGTATTACCAGAGGATGAGTGTCTGGGTGTTAGGCTGGGGAAAACACTGCAATTCATTTTGTATAGAAATATCCTTTTGCTGGTTTTGTTAATTAATATCATCAAGCCACAATTTCCTTGAATTTTGCTGGCATAATGGATTCAGACACCAGATTTAAAGGAGTCATATATGAATATTTGTGGAACCCAGAACTGCAAAAATATTAATTGGAAATATTAATTACACATCTAATCAGGAAAAAGGAATATTGCCAGGCAGCCAGTCCAGCCAGTGACAGTTTGAAAAGCAAATATTGGCTATCCACACACAATTTACGCAGCAAAGATCATTTGGACAACATAAACACTAAAATACTCTCATATAGTAAATATTTGTTCATTAATTTGACTAATTTTGTATTATGCTTTAAACAAATGTTCTGAATATATTTTTATTTTCTCCACTTTTGCCAAACTTCTGTTACAGATTGCTGTATCTAAGTTACAGACTTAAACACAAAGCCACATATTATGTGGCTTCATGTGCTGCACACATACAAGCATCAGTGCTAAGAAGAGTGGCTGTTTTGATTAAAGTGTTTTGATTCATTTTCTACTTCATCCTAAATCACAAATGCTGTTGATTTTGATATCTCTTCAAGATATGCTATCTAAAACACTGACATCACATGGTGAATATGGGATGGTTGAGTTGTCACTGTGAAATGTTTCCATGACAAAGAGATTAAAAGAATACAGGAAAAAGTTCTCAAATTGAACTATTACGAGGTGGTCTATACCATAAAGTGATCAGACAGACCTTTGGTACAACTAACTCACAATTTTAAATCCAATGCCTGTTTTGTAGCAAATTTCCTTTTCGCAGATCAATCCTTACTTCACATCAGCAGAAAATGTGGAAGAGTTAAACCCAAGATTACTTTCCTCAATTAGCTTGTCAGCATTTTGAAGGATTAATCATTCCCAAGATCCAAAAAGTCTTGAAACTTTTCCTGAAATAGCTGAGAAAAACTGTAAGCTCTACCATCTAGACAAGTTCCCCACAGGTTCAAAAATGATACATAAAAGCAGCCAAGGAGCCATGCATGTTCAGACACGAATTACTGCCCTCAGCAATGCCAAACTCAAGAGTAGTTCATATTCTCAACAGGATTTGGTAGCTCTTGCTTCTGAGAGCAGGAACACAAAAAAACCCCCAAAGATTAATAAATACTATTTTGGAAATGTAGAACTAGACTTAGTATGTCTTAACCACCTTTCAGTATCCAATTTATTATTATTTTTTCAATCAAAAGTACAAGTTATAAATTCAAGATGTGTTGTTTTAAAAGTCCTTTTTATGCCTATAAAACTAGGCAGAAGAAGCACTACAGTATTGTAGATAGTGTTGAAATATCACCATAAAGTGAATAATTTCACCCTAAATATATTTAAGCTATATTTCTACATGTTTTTTTCATTTCTTCAATGTATTTTTGTTTACATATATGTGCCAATTTTTCTTTCAAAGAACATTTGAACTTTTTGTAAACTGTTCACTTTCAATCTGTTTGTAAAACTTTTTACCTGTGTTCCAAGAAATTATTCTGCAATAAGCTTTTTAATTCAGATCAGGAAAACAGCCTTTTTAAGGACTAAACTGATTTATAGCTTTATTAAGACAAATGTGTTTATTTGCATTTTTTCCTTGTTTTGTATCTTGACAGCAAAAAAAGCAAAAATAAGAGGGGGATTTCTCCATGGAGATCTCCACCTACCACATGAGAAATAAAATACTATTACATTATCAGTTTTTGGTCCACTGAGATTTTTGATAACCAGTTTAACAGTTAATAGGCTTTCCTTCCACAAAGAGACAGTGCATGGAGAAAACAGCATTTCAGAACTTTCTTTAGATTTTACGATGTTTCACTATTGAAGTTTACTGAAGAGTACAAGCAATTACATCAGTATTGTAATGAGAGCCTGATACAAAACTTTCCACATCTGAGGCTGACCTCCCAGTCTTTTATCAGCATAAAATTCAAATGTAGGAACTTAAAATTCAGTTTACATGACTTCCCTTACGCTGGCTAGAAAAGGGCTAATTGATGCTCTGTGGTACTGCAGCTTGCTTTCTCCATAGCTGGGTTTTCATTACAGCATTACTACATTGACTCATAGGGCTCAGTGTCTGAATTACGATTGGAGCCAAAGACAGAGTTGCTGTGCCACAGCTCCCTCTGCAAAGCAGCAAATGATGCTGAATGCCTGGACATTTTAACATTAGTGAATCTATGGCATTCATCTATTAGCATAACAAGACTGTGCTGCTGACCTAGTTTGCTCGTTAAATTAATTGAAGTTGGAGAAACTAAAAAAGAAAATCCTAGAGGGGTTTCATTTCTGTGCCTACTTGGTTGGATCAGTAATTCCTTTTATTTTCATTTCTTTTCTCCTGGCTGTATAACCAGATGAATTTGTTTTAGATTATTTTCCTATTAACTAAAATTTCCCAGAGGTTCCTGGTATTTGAGTTCAGCTATTTCAGTAGCAGATATAACATTGCACTGGATACACCATCTACTGAAACAATGAAGTTGTAAGGAAATCAGACACGTTCCCTACAGATGTTTGACCTAAAGCATATTGGAGTTGCCAAATCCACCTTTGAGTCACACTCTTCTCCATCTGGAGATCTACAAATATTGGTCCAAATGCAAGGAGTGATTTATAAACTGGGTACTCTACTGAAACCAACAATCATGAATTTAAGTTCCAAAATCAATGCTGTGAATGCTAAACACTTGCAGCCAACAAAGACTTTAGCTGGGACTTGCTGGCACTTTGCATCTCTGAAAACTGGGACACCATGAGTTTGGTGCTTGTATGTTAATTTTAGAAGTTTGGCCTTGGAATTCTGACTTTCAAATCTCTGTTCACACCTCCAGGTTTAGTCAAGCCTCTCTTGATCTTTTTCTTCCATATTGTCCACAGTGGCAGGAATTGGTCTGAGAAATACGCCAGGGCCAGACAGACTTCTACCCATCATTTCTACTCCTTTGTTTGGCCATGGAATTGCCCAGAAGAGGGACTTGTTCTTTCATTCACCATTCAGTCCCTTCTGATGCATCTCATTGCTCTCACAGGAGTGTCAGTGGTAATGAGAGCTTTGTCCTTATGATCAGCTTTATCCGTGCTCATTCTACTTTTGCAAGATGGCTGTTGAAGGGAATTTGGTAAGTCTCCTGCACCCAGGAGAACAGGACAGTATGTTCCATCCACCCAGGGATAAAATGCCTGTCTTGCTAAAATCTTGATAACTGTATAATAGATATTTCTCCCAAACTCAGAAGAAAAAAAGATCCCTACCTGGTAAGGAATACAAGACGTCAGTAAACAAGACAAAAAGTCTGAAGCTATATTTAAGACTTAAACTCTGTGCCAGAGGAAAAGAGAAGGAGGCTTTGTGGATCACAGTTTCTGAGTAAAAGGCACGAATCACTGAGTCCTTCTTGCTGACTGTTTTATACTGAGTGAAATCTTTGCAGGAACTTAGTGTTGTTTCCATAATGTGATAATCGAGCTGTTACCAGTCCAGTGGAAAGGTTGTGTTCCAGAATATTAACAACTCTATCTGGTTTCCCCTTCTGTTCTCTCCAGTGGAGGGAATTACTTTTGTTACCCTTCATATGGTTTATATGCTTGATTAGGTACATTGGAAAGATAAGGAAACTGGACCATTCATCTAAACATTGAGGTGCAGAAAAAAGGGAGTTTGGTAAAAATACTGTGTCTCTGTGAATTTTCTTCCCTTCTCCATTTTGAAAATCTAGTTTTCATTTTTGCAGCACTTTGACATAGACTTATTAATCCATTGAGGGAAATAAACAGCTGGAAATAAACATTTCCCAACTGCTGGAGAGACACTAACTGTTTCCTAAGCCATATCCAAGTGGTCACCAAATAAAAGCATAAGGGAAAACCAATTCTTGGCCTGGATCTAAGTCTGTGCTAATGAAGAAATCAACAGCAGAGGGCTGGGTGAGTCATCCTTCTTTAAGTATCATCAAATATCCAGATTCTTAATTATTTATTGGTTGCTACGACCAACAGCCAACACTGTGCTCAGAGTTGTTCAGGGCAGCCTTCACCACACAGTCTAAATTTGGCATGCCAGAAGTATCCAGCAATTCACTGGATGTTCAGTAGACATCCAGCAATGCACTTGAGGGGTGGTGAAAGCCAGAGATGTTTGTAAAGTGTTAGGGAAGTCATTTTCCAAGCAAAGTGCATTTTAAGGAGGAACACAAAAATAAGTACACAATAGGCACCAAATGAATTAACTGGCAGTTCAAAGGGAAGTCATGGAAAGTGGCACATTCTTGATGGTCTGTGATTTCTCCTTCTGCCACAGATGATGTTATTTCTTGTGTCCCTTTCAAGAACACTTACATAAACCCAGTTTCTCATGTGCAAAGAGATAGGGAAAAGAACCTGCCAGCCTGTAGCCAATATAGTTTCACTCATAATACAAAATTTCCCATCCGAAGTGAAAAAAAAAAATCATCTTGGGAAAAAATAAACCATTCCAAAAAACAAAAATAAAAGTGCGTAATTAGCTGTCCTATCACCATGCTCAGTTACAACAAAATGCAACTCACAAGGGAAAAAATTCATCTGCAAGCTGTCATGACAGTGTGGCCAGCTACAGCAACCCCTGAGCAGATCCCAGTGAGACCTGCTGACCATCAGACTGAAAGAGGCACCAGCATGAGGCTGCAGGTGCTGCCTGCATGCAGCAGAGACATCCAGGAAGGCGGAAAATGTGCAGAACAGAGGTGGCTGTGCCTGGAACACTGAGGTGGCCTCGGAAGACTGTGTAAGTTTGGGAAGAAACATGGGGAATTGTTATGCTTGAGATTTGAGAGTTCAAGTAATATGAGATGTAAGAGCCTGAAAAGAGACTTTTCCTAGGTAGAGGAAGAGTCCCACAGCCCTGTGCAGCTGTGTATTGCTGCCATCCTGCTTTGCTCTCTGCCATGCAGTGCAGTCCTCCCTCTGGACCCGTCTGTCCAGCCTCGAGGGCTATGGCCGGTGAGGAAGGACAGAAGGGTCAGGAACACCCTCATCAAGATGGAGCCATTCCCAAAATAGCACACATATCTCTCCTACCTCATATAACTTTAGATGAGATCTGCTTTTACCTATTTTTATATTTCTTAACTGGGAAGTTTTCTCCTCTCTTCTCTGAAAATGTACCTGAGACTTCTTTTTTTTAGCCTAGTACTGAACTCCTGGAGAATGAATAGATAAAAAGCAAGCCTCAAAAGAATTTCCAAGACATATCTATAAACTGAAATATCTTTACATACATTTGGAAGAAAGCCATGTTGTGTCTGGACAATCCTTGAAAGGATAAAAAAATATTTAAATAGATTATTCATTCACTCATAAAATGTGATTTGAGCAGCTCCAGTTTGAAACCAAAAGGCCAGAAAGAGAAAAGGTGTCATGATGAGAGAAGGCTGGAAATTATGAGGCTGTTTGAAACAAGTGAAGAAAGCAAGACCATGAAGACATGAATCAATTCAGAGACTTAAAAAAGATTTGTAGTGAATTTAATTCTGGAAGACTTACTTGAGCTTGATGAAGAAGATCAGAGGATAGCAAAAAAAAAAAAAAAAAGGTCAGATTGAAATAGAGTAATCAGATCCAGTGATGTGGGAAATAAAAATAAAGTTTAAGCAGCATGTAGGCAAATTAAAATGGACCTGAATGAAACACAGAAACACAGATTAAAATGGGCAGGACATGAATTCTATCAACACTAAGGAAGAAAAAAGATGAGAGAAAGAAGTATTAGAAATGTGAATTTTAAAAAAATCAATATTACCTGAGAAATAAAAAAATTGAAGAAGGAAGAACAAAAAAAACTGTCAAGTCTCTAGTACAAGTTGATATGTCCTGTTGAAAAGCTAGTAACACTTTCTTTTTTTTCCTCTCTCCTAAATGACATAGACTAATAGGGACAGAAGACAAAGTGGTAAAATAAAACTTAGGAAAATTAAAAGTAGACAAAAAAGTGATACTTGGTCTCAATAGTATGAGTTTTGTGGCTGCAGCAAAACCATTACTAATTCACAACTTCAGCTGTAAAACTAGAATAGCTCTGTTTGATTCAGTCAAGTTGATGTAAAAGAGATGAACAAGCCCATAATCTCAGATTTCTTTATTACACACAAATAATGTAAAAAATATTGAAAATTAAATGTGACTTCCATCACTCAAAGATCTAGCAAAGACAGAAGGCACATTAGAAATCAGGAAAAGAGGTGTGACATTCATCCCTTGGGAAAGAGCTGAGGTCCCTCATATGACCAGAACACATGTTCTTCTACTCAGCAATACAGTTCTCTGGTTATTCAAATTGACTTGTTCCATAGAAGATGCAAGAAGAAAGCAAAATGAACTGACCTTGCGAATAATTTAAGAGATTAGTGGTCACAAACTCTGGAGACAAACTTTTGGCAATCACTGACACTGATCAGATTGTTGGTTTATTTTCAGTAGCCACTGAGTCAGGAACTGTAATGCTACTGTAAACTTTTCTACATGTTTGGTGCAATGTCAGACTCCAGTAAAGCATAGAAGTAAGGTGTAGGGGGAGTCAGCACCAGCAGCCAAGTCACAGGTGGAGGACAAAATGCCCCTTGTTAGTGATTGACCACATTCTCATCAGGTGTAACTGGTGGGTTACAGCCCCAGAGAGCAGCATTGAGAGAGATGTGAACTGAAAGTGGCAGAGACATTTGGGCATGACAGGGACCCTGGAAAAGCCAGGTCTGATAAAGAGCAGAGGGAACAGCCTGACACAGCCCTGTGCTGAGGCCACTGCTTTGCTCACAGGCCTCCTGCAGGTGCTCCTGCAGGGCACTGCCCTCTGCCATGGACGCACGACTGCTGGGCATCAGTGGGACCTGCACTGAGCCTGTGGACAAATGCAGAGCTCCGTCCAAAGCTGGGAACATTTCAGAGCAGCTAGGCTGCTGTTTCTTTGAAGTTCTGCTGGATGCTGAGCACACTTCAGCCACTCCTTGAGTTTAAATAAGGTAAACTTGACTGTGCAAAACAAGTCAATGGCTTTGCTTGTGTCTCCCAGACTGAGAGGTGATTCTTCCTAAGGGAAGGGAAGCTTCATTCACTGCTGCAGCTCTCTGAGCAGTTAAATATGCATGTAGCCAAACTTGGTCCTTGTAAAACCCAATTGACTTCATTCAAAAAACTCCTATAAAGATGACTGATGTCATTGGAGTCCCATCAGGGATGAATTTGGCCCATGCCACTCCTCCTTGTGTAGTCACTGGATAGGAATGTAGAGAAGAAAAGCATACTGGGCCCTAGGACTCCATCTCTCAACAAAACTGCCAGGGCTGGAAAAGAATTACACGTGAATATAAATTTGTCATCCACAGTCCATTAGATCACCCAGATCAGCCCCTGCTTTCAGTTGCCCTCAGATGAATTGGAGTTTCTCCTTTCACTGCTGAGAGTTGAACAGGAGATTCTACATGAGTGTGCCAAGTCTCCTGGGACCAAAATCAGCAGCATTACCCCCAATTTACAGATGAAGAAACTGAAACAGGGAGCCTAAGTTGCTTCAGTTTACATGTGGTGACAGAGGTAGAAAAGGTATTGAAACTACTTATGGCTCCTCGCCACTTAGGCCATGTATTCCTGTGATATATCTTTTATTTTCCCTCTCCTTTCCCCATCTCACTACTCCCCTGCCCTCAACCCCATCCACATTGTCTCTAGCCACACAACTGGGAAGCTGGGATTAATCCATCCCTAGGGAAACTGGGATTAATATACAACTCATGCGGAACCTTTAAAAACCCAATGATTTGTGGTCCCCTTTTCAGAGGCACATGCAATCCACAGCTGAAAAGTAACTATTTGCTGTTCCAGTGCACATTCTGAGAGAGGCTTTTGCTCTATTTCATGAATGTACACTGAAGACCCCATCTGACAGGATTTCTTCCTGCATCTCACAAAAAAAAAAAAAAAACAGGCTTAGTAGGCTGTGCAGAATCAGGCTCTTGCAGAGTACTAACAGTTTATGGGCAGAAAAAGAATGACTGGAATGCAAAGAGGGGGAAAGAGAGCAAGAGATGTGCCAACACATCTTTATGTTTTCCTTCTGTAACTGGAAATGGTTAAAAAAAAAGAATTAAAATTAAAAAATCTGTGTTTTCCTTATAAATCTTGCAGGAAGGGACAACTAGAGTCAGGTGCCCGGTTTTTTACTCTTGCAAACTCCCATTCAGTGATGTTTTTATGATGAGAATGCAGAATTTAAAGCAACTGTGAAAACAGAATCAGCTCTCCATTGGCAGACAGAGGCCTAAGTAAGTTTTATTCACTGCATGAATGTCAAATTAAAACACATGCAAAGATAGAAAAGAAAAAGAAAGAGAGGGAAGGCAATTAATCATTTAAATTGTGATCCTGATTCAAAAGGCAGATTTCCCATCTAATTCCTTTCATTTATTTTGGGGTTTAGTACAACTTATCTCTTCTGACTCATGATTTCATCTTTACTTTGCTTTCCTTGGAATCGCTGAACTGATACTGCCTAGGAAATTTCAAAACGCTGGAGGGAAAAGGCGAGCTGTTCCCCCATGCAGCTGGGAGCATGACCAGATAGATAGCCTTTGTTAACACCGGGGCAAAAGTGGCCTTCTGGGAGGAGGAAATACACACATATTTAAGTGTAGCACAAGTGGCATTGAGAGGCTCTATGTGCATCCTGTGCTCGGCATGCCCACGTAGTTTTAATACATCTGTATTTCCAATTATGTCAGTTCTGGAGGTTTTCTTTTTCTTTTTAATTGCACATAAAAATGCAGGTCCCAAGAAATTCTTGGCAGTCAGATCACCAAGCTTCAGCTTTTCAAATGAAACGCTTCTCATGCCCAGCTGGGAGGAGTGGTTTCTCCACCTTTGCGACCCCGCAGCTCTAATGGTTCCCAGGAACCAGTTGCTGACTCGGTTTCTTACCTCGCCACGGGTGTTTCGGTTTCCCGGTGTTAATGAGACGGTGGAGCGACCGTGGGAAAGCCTCAGCGGAGTGACCTGAGTCCCTTCCTCCCTCCCTGTGGACCCGACTCGGGTTTCTGCCTCGTAGTTACGACCCCTGAAAACCTGGTTCCGAGCGACAGTGCCCTTCACTTTCTCGCTCGGCGACAGGATCCCGGGTGCATCCTTGTTCCCCTACTTGGTGCCAGGAGCGACACAAGAGGGACGGGGAAGTCCATCGGGGATTTTCTCTCCGATTCTCCGTTTAGAAAGGCACGGAGGAGGATGAAGCCCCCCAGCCTTCAGGCTGCCCTTAGCGCCGTGTCAGTGCTCGGGGCTGCTGGTCCGCACTCGGCGCGGGATGCCGTGCCCTGCCCGGGCAGCGGGGCACGCCAGGGGCGGCTGGCGCGTCCCACGGAGCGCTCCGGGGCAGCGACCCGCGCGGGGAAAGGCGGCCTCTCCTGCGGGGTTTGTGCGAGGCAATCCCTCTAAACCCCCACGGAGGACCGGGGAGACGCGCGGGAGACGACACCTTCAAATTGCCTCCGAGAAAAGCTGCCGAGCAAACATCCCGGGCCAGCGGATCCAGCGCGGAGCCGGCGCCGCGGCGGATGCTCCTCGCTCGGGCCGGGCTCCGCGCAGGAGATGCCGGCGGAGCGGAGCGGCGCGCAGGGCTCCGCGCAGGAGATGCCGGCGGAGCGGAGCGGCGCGCAGGGCTCCGCGCTCGTCCCGCCCTCCTCCCGCGCAGGGCCGGCCCCGGCTGCCTGCAGGTTACTGCGGGCTTCACCCGCACCGCTCGCTTGCTGCTTTTCAGATGCCAAAACCAAAAGCCTTCTCGCAGCGTGAGAGGCGAGTGCGGGTGGGAAGCAAAGCCGAAGCAAAGCCGGCTTCAAGCTCTGCCCACGCTCCCAGCCCCCGGAGCTGGATTCAGGCGCTGGCGGCACTTCGCATCCCGAGCTCCCCGAGGGCCTTCCCACGCTGGAGGTGGGTCCGCAGCCCGTCCTGCAAGTGCCTTTTCATCAGTTACGGTGCGCTGGAATGAGTGTCCAATAAATAAGAGGGGGAGAGACGTTTCTTCCCCCTCCCCTTACACTAAATGAGTTAGAAACGCACCTTTTTTTCCTGTCCTTGATAGGATTCTTTGATCAAATAAAGAAATAATTACTAAAAGCGGCGGGGGGGAAGGCGAAAGGAGCCGCACCGGACCGAGCAGCTGGCTCGGCGAGCATCCGCGCTCAGGCCGAGCATCCGCGCCGCGGCCGCGCAGGAACCGCTGCGCAGCTCCGAGGTCACCTCTGCCGCGTCGCTTATTTGCAAAAAAAAAAGAGGCTTCTCTTATCGCGGGGGCACTGACTTGTGACGGGAGGAGGAAGGTTTAGGGTTTGCCGAGAGGACGAGAAAGGACGGCGGCAAGGGCGCTTCAAAGGCTCAGGCGAATGCCCCAGCGCTGCGCTCTCTCCCCCGTCTCGATCCAAAGAGGTTTCGCAGTGGAATAAACATCTCTGATCTAAGACAGCTGCCGGGAATCAAAGGCCGCCCCAATCAGAGCGGAACCGGCCGAAGATGTGACTGAAAAATGCTCTCTCTTGACAAACGCGGGAATGGGGGTGCGAAGGCGTCTCTCCCCGCAGCGCCTCCAGGCACCGAGAGCAGCCACAGTTCACCCATTACTCATCTGATTTGTTTTATAACACTTCTGACACCTAATCTTATCAGCTAATACCCACGATTTAGTTACCCAAGACGACTTTTTTTCCTCAGCAGCGGCAAAATTATTGGACTCTCCGCAGATGTTTACTTTTGTCAGGACTAAAAAAAAACAACAACAAAAAAAAAACCACCAACAAAAAAAAAAACCAAAAAAAAACAACAACAAAAAAAGAAAATAAAAAAATGAAAAAGAGAAGAAAAAGAAGAAAAGGAAAATTAGAAGGGGAAAAGTTAATGCATAGAAAAAAAAGATCCAGACTTTCTAGGTAGAACGGGAGAAACAACCACTGAGAAAATAACAACTTAATTAAGAAAAAAAAAATCAAAAAATAAATACGTTCTGAATATTGACAAAGAGGGTTTACCAGGGAAGAGATCAGAGATCAGAAACAAAATGAACACATATGTATTCCATGCAGACTTGCCTGTAAAATAACAATTTATTTTAATACTTAAAAACCACACACAATCCAGTGATAAATGTCAATTACCAATAATCAGCATAAAGTGCCAAACAGCCATACAACTTTTTTTTTTTTTTTTTAATAAACAGAACTTATTGGAATGTCTCTTAATTTGAATACACTGTTCAGAAAGCCAGCATTTAAAAAAATACGCTCTCAAGTTGAGATTTGTTCTCTCACACCAGGACACACGAAGACTTTAAGTACCACTAAAACCACGTTGTGCATACCGTCAGTTTGACGTATTGCCATTTTTCTTTCCTCTGGGTTTTTTAAATAAGTCCAGAAGTTACAAACTTCCTCACAGCACACTAGACCACAAGGTAATAAAAAAGTTCTCCATGTCCCATGAACACTGATTTGTCCCAACACCAGGAACACGTGGGTCTGAGATCTGGATGCATTTTCTAATGCATGATAGAGCTCCCCACTTGAGAGACTTAGGTAATTTCCAAACATTAATTTTCTTCTTTTCTGAAAACAAACTAGCAAATGAGATTTGCAAGTTGCCCCTCTCCTTGTCTTAATGGTGCTGTGATGAGAAACCACCGTTTCAGTTCTTAATTGTCTTCTGGAATTCTTTGTATTTCCTGAAGTGTAAAAATAAGAAGCTTTATACAGTCAAAAAAAAAGTATAAAATAAGAGTTTGGATTTTCTTAAGTAATACTTTTGGAAGATACGATTTTGGTTGTTTTTTTGGGGTTTTTTGGGTGGGGGCAGGGTTGGTCGGGGGTGTCTTGTGGGTTTTTGTTTGGTTTTAAAGAGATTCCTGTCCAACACGTGAGCACCACCTTTTGGCATAAAGTTTATCAAAGCCACACAAGTCAGCTAGCACTCTCTGTATCATTCACGTATATTTTAAATTCAAAATAATCTTTCCACCCATGATTTAGGAAGTTAATTTCTTGGACAGGGAAATGGAAGGGGTGCAGATTTTGCCCTTTTTAAAGTAGAAACAAAAACAAAGCACAAAGTCCAGTGCTCCCATCCTGAAAGTTTTGTTTCTGCTCTAGTTTCGGTGTAAAGTCTGAAGGGGAGGAAAAGTTCATAGAAGATGGAGATTCAACACTTAAGTTTGGCAGGTTTCAGTTCCTTTACTTGCGTGTGCAGTGTCTTGTGGACCGCTAGTGTTCTGGACTGGCAAAATCCTTTCCCGCATTCTTGACACTTAAAAGGCTTTTCTTTAGAATGGATATATCTAGAGAGAGAAAAACAATTGACATGTCAGAAATAACTGGCCCAAACTCAGCAGCGAGCCACCTGAGGGAGAATGGGCTGGACCTTTCTTATACCTACTGCTGAGACTGAGAGTGCTGGAGTGTGGTTCTTGGGCAATTGTTGGTACGTATGTGTGCAAGAGAGGGGGGCATTAGAGGGTTATAGGGTGCTCTTCTTAGGGATAAAGAACTTCTCTTTTACTTCGGGGTCACCAGATTGTGTGTCCTCATGACACTTCTGAGTGATCATAGAGGAAGAGGACACATGATGCAAATGGAGGCTGAAAACATCTGTAGAAGTAAAAAGGAGGATGTGAAAGTTGTCTTTATGGAGTGAGTGAGGTGTGTCTTCCACTGTGATTTACCTGGGCTCTTCCACCAACAGTGGACTGAGGAAAAACTAGAGGGACCATTCTTGGTTGGATGGGTACTTAACCTTTTTTATAAAAATCTTGAGTGTAGATTGGTAACTGGGAGAGTACAAATACAGAGGAGAAAAAGAACAGGAAAAGAAAAATAGTTACCTGTGATCCCTCAGGTGATCCTGTCTTCTGAAAGCCTTGTGACAAATATCACATGTGTAGGGCCGTTCGTCGGTGTGGGTTCTTTCATGGATCAAAAGGTTGTAGGACTTGGTGAAGTGCCTGCCACAGAATTTACACACAAACTCCTTCTTGGTTTTGGACGGTAACCTTCCCCGCGTGGGTTTCTTTTCTGGAGAGAGTTTAGTCACCTCAAGCAAAGACCCCAGCCCTGCTGGTGAGCCCTGACTGTCTGCCTGTCCCAGTTTAGAGTGGTCCTCTTGCGTGGCAGCCACTGCTAAGTTGGCAAAGTCAAAGCGGGGCTTGGCTTTGAGGGTCATGTTGGCAGCCTCTTGCTTGGGCTGGATGACATGTGGGAAGAGTGGGAAGGTGGGCAGCTGGAACCGTGCGTCCACCAGGCTGGAGACGCCGGGCACTTTGGAGAAGGAGGAGCGGGGCAGATGCATGGCCGGGTAGCCCAGAGTCCACTGGTGCAGGTGCACGGCGTGCAGGGCACTGAAGCCGTAGAGGTTGGAGAGGTGGTCGGAGGGCACGGCGGGCAGCCCGTTGAATGCTTGCAGGAAGGAGTAGTTGGTGAGCTGCAGGGAAGGATGGATGGGCACTGGGGCCGGCAGGGTTTTACTTCCCATGGTGGCCGCTCAGGAGGAGGATCTTCGGAACAGGGGAGGAAAATATCTGGAAAATAAAGATGGGGGGGAAGAGGAAGAAGTAGGTTTACATTAAAACCAAAGAACCTTACCTCACCCCTAATCAATATCTCTCTCCAAAGCCACAGGAAGAGGTTGCCTTCGAATTAGAGAGGCCTCACCAGGTTTTTGCTGTGAGTGCATCTCCAGATTCTCCCTCTGCCCATCTCTCTCTTGCACACAAATGTACTGCATCCACAATCATTGACTTCCCAGCAGCATCCCCTGCTGTGCAGACTTCCAATGATCTTGTACACAGGGACAGCCAAGATGCCATTTTTGGCCCAAAAAGCTCAGTCATCTCCCAGTAATTTAAAATCCCTTCCTGGGTGACCTCAGCCTTTAGAAAATAGTGAGATACTGCCCACTACATGTGTCCAGAGAACCTGCATTTAGCCCTGGCTCTTGAGGTGACACAGGGAAGGATGCAGAGCTTGCTGCCCCTGGGTCACTCAGCTCCCTGTGGTCTGGCCTCAGCCAAGCCTCTGAGATGATGGAGGCACTTGGATGCTCAGAACTGCATGCTCTCCCTCTTTCAGAAAAATAAAATAATTTTGGTGAAAAAACATCATGGGGAAAATACCTGCCAAAATCCTCCCTCTTTTGTATTGCAAAAAGAAACAGGAAAATGCTGAATTTGGGTGGCAAACCTGAAATGCCATTTGCTCTTCCCAGGGAGAAGTGCCTGGCTTCAAGCCCACATCCTAATCTAAGCAATTGCTTAATTAGAGCTCTTCAAAAGGCTGAAAGATGAGGACTGGCGAGACCCTTCCCATGGGGCACCCAGACCAGCAGCTGCAGGGCCTCAGCCCTTCCCTGGGCTGGGTGCCACCACTTTGGTCTGGGTTTCAGGGTCCTGCCAAGCCCCTAGCCTCTCTTCTGGGCCAGATCCCCACATGTTCCACCCCACAAGATGGAGGGGAAAATGCTACAAGGCAGCAGCATTGAGGCACATCTGGCCCAGTCTGAAAATTCAGCCCTGGCTGCTGTCAACCATTTGGCAGTGGATGCCTCCCGAGGGTTGTTGGTGGGGACACAGCTTCCTCCCTTTGTGGGTGTGAGAGAGCACCCATGGCTTCTGGGAGAATCATATCCCTTCATCCCAGAGAGCCTCCTCCTTACTCCCCAGTCCTCGGCTTATACTCACTTTCCCCTCAGTGAGCTCTGGGATTTGCCTTCAGTGGGGCTATTTGTTGCCAGAATCCCCACGTTTGCTACAGTGTTCCCACAGGATCCACACAGGGTCTTTGTAAGATTTGTAGGGGTTCCTGAGTCACGGCAGGCTTCCCCACAAGACCCCCACAGGGGACTCCAGCAGGGTCCTTGCAGTATTCAGATTAGGGTTCATCCCCATGTGGAGAGTAAAGCCCCTTTGGAGAAACAGGCAGCAAAGTACAGCAGAGCAGTAATTGTCCCTCTGAGCTGGAAGTCTGGGGGTGTGGAAACTGCTGGTGGAAGAGGTCTAAAGACCAGGGAAACAAATCTGATTTATATGTGTGCTGTTGCCTGGAAAGAGGAGCTGCGGCTGGGAGGGTGTGAGAGGGAGAAGCTTACTCTGAGCAGCTCTATACTCCAGGCCCACCTTTCACTCTGCTTTACATAAATCAGCAGCAGGAAGAGAGACTCAAACCTTAGAGGAATTCCACTGCAATGACCCAGAAGAAGAGATTGTGACATTTTTTGGCTTTCAATTGGATACATTTCTGATAGTGACTGATTGAAAAATGCCACATTATATTCTCTATTCTCCTCCCTTTGGTCTTTTTTTCCCTCTTTCTGTTTTTTTTTTTTTTTTTTTTTGAGTTTCGGGTTTTTTGTTTTGTTTTGTTTTGGTGGGAGTTTTGTGCTTGGGGTTTTTTTGCTTTTTTTTTTTTTTTTTTTTTTTGCTGAACTATTTAGGGCAGTTGAACCAACCAGACTGTTTTGTTGCTCTGCTGGGGATATACTTTTATTTAGTCAGTGCTGCCTAAACACTAAGCATGCCCACATCACAGCACAAATGCCTCAGCTGGTGACCCCAAGGACAAAGTGCACAGAAAACACTCTTGTCCTCTCATCTGGGTACCTGAAAATGTCTGTTTCTGTCCTTCACAATGGCTCCGAGTCCGTTTCCCTGTCTAGGTAGCTCTAGATCTCTCAAACACGAAACAGGCTACTGCAAATGATGTTTGTCCCTCTTTCTTTCTGTGTATTCTTAGAAAACACTTTATATGGAATATATAAGCAGAAATCTATGTCAATATGGGTAAATTCTCACTTGAAAGCATTTTAAAAATTCTCTTTAGATTTCCCCAATAAAGAACAAGGCACAAACCAAGGAGAAATGCAGTCAGGTCATAATAGCATCCCTTACGCCCGTGCTTTTTTAGTTTTTGCTAGAGCAGCTCTGTTAAATTAAAAAAAAAAAAAAACAAAAAAACAAAAAAAAAACCCCAAAAAAACTAAAAAGGATGAAAAAGCAAAAGACAACAAGGGAGTAAAAGAAAAAGAGAAAGGAGAAGAAAATAAGAAGAAAAGAGGAGGTGGGAGCAGATTGTTCATGTTACTACAAGTTTTTTGGCACTTTTCCAGAAATGTAAGCTACACTTTTGCTCTGTACGACCGGGATAGTCAAAAATATGGATGAAGAGCAGGCTATTTCATAAAGTCCCCTCACTTCGGGACATCAAAGCGAATGTGTTTCACAGTGTAGTAGCTCTCTGGTCTCCCACTTGCCCGCAGAGAGATCAACGTTTCTTTGATTTCGGTGTCACCTCCACCTTTAATTCTGCTTCATGTAAACAGATCGTTATCGGGTCTTCTTCTTTTTTTTTTTTTTTTTTTTTTTTTTTTTAACAGAAGAAGACCCCGAGAGTTCTCTGCTTGAACTCCCTCATTGCAATAAAACTGTACTGGGTTTTCTTCTTTAACACAAAGTAGCTCGGTGAGTAATTAAGAGCAAAACACTTGTGTTCCGACTGAAACAAAACCCACTCATGCCAAGATAAATTTACCCTGCAAAATAGGATCATAAACTTGAAAGTCTACATCTGTCTCCAGCTTTCTTACCCTTTGCCCTGAGTGAAGATACGGTAATGCTATTGTCCAGTTGCCACTGTTTTAAGACCATTTCAATCTTAACCTTCCAGATTAAATTCTACCTACTCTATACGCCAGAAGAGAAAAAAATACCCTGTTTTCTGCTGGTAGCACAGCAAGAGGAGAAATTAAATGGATTTTTAAGTAATCTTGTGAATAGTCAGTATTTTTCCTTTCTACATTGAATTATCAGTTTCCGATGTATCCTTTGAAAGGGATATTTGTTACATTAAATACCTGACTCATAAATAATGAGGTTTGCTAATTAGTTCCACATGGAAGAATGGAGGAGGTAAATTACCCTGAGAATGTTGCTTATTTTTACAAACATGATAAAGTAGCGGGCATAAAATGATGCATTCTTGCGACAAACTACAGCAATCAGGTTCTTCCGTAAAACAAATGTTCCCCAGTTTTGCCTGATTTTTTTCAAGTCTGGTAGCTCTGTCCTTTCGGCTGCACGCATCCGCGTGCAGCATTTTGCTACCAGGTTGGTTATTTATTTTGTCTCCTTTGAGGAGAAGAAATTTTTCCTTCCTAAAGTTAAAGTGAAGAAGTGGAGCTCGCGAGTTATCTGTGTTTGGGAAACTAGAAAGGGAATAAAACTGCCCTTTCGCTCCGCATTTTTCGAGCGTGGTGCTCTTGAGGAATAAAATGCATTGTTCAACACAGATTTATTCAAAGTATTAATGAAGTGTGCAGAATCTATTAAAGCAGGTTTATTTGCGGCTAATTGAGCGTGAAAGAGTTAATTACTAACATTAATGAGGACTGGAAGGATTCAGTCAGCGTGTGCCTTGGATATCTCCGCTCAATCCTTATAAAATCATCATTCACATTTTATCACGAAATCGGTGTTGACAAGTCTCCCCAGACCACCACTGCGAGCGCGGGTGAACGAGATAGGGTTCAGTTTCTCAAATAATAATAATAAAGGATAACGAGTGCACCAGCGATGGCCGCACTGCCCGGGGCAGCCTTTATCCCGAGCAGCAGAGATGCCGAGCTCGGAGCAGAGGTGCCGGGCGGGCCCCTGGGGGACAGGGCTGCGGGACACGGGCGGCAGCGCGGCCCGCGGCGGGCGTGGGTGGCACGGCCGCAGGGGCAGCTCCTCAGCCTCTCCCCGCCCTGGGTCTTAGGCAGGTTTGGGGGTACCGTGCGTGTGCTTTTGCAATCCCCTCGGGTGCTGAAAGGCCCCCAGCACAACATTCGCCCTCGCTTTCTCCCTAGAGAAATACCCGCTGCCTCCCCTGCTCGGGAATACATCGTCCTTCCTCTCTCCCGGCCGCAGGGAGGATTTCTTGCCTCCGCCGGCGCGCACGGCCGCGGGCAGGGGCGAGGCTTTGGGTGCCAGCCCCGGGCAGCCGGGGCGCGGCGGAGCATCCCCGGCCGCTCCCGCAGCGCGGCTCTGCCGCCGAGCCAGGCCCCGGGGGTCGGGCCTCTGTCCCAGCTGTCTCGGGACTTGCTGAACTGGACCTACGGTGCACCTGTCCGGGACCCCTCTGCCCGGCTCGCGATTTATCGAACAATTCCTGCGGCGCTACAACAATCTCCAAAATGCTCTATTTTTATAGTTTCCCTGCCAAAAGCCAACTATAACAACCGTACTCTAATCCTCGGCTTTGCGCTGACACTTTATAGGCTCGGCCTCGAGAGAAGCTTAGTCTCTCCTGCGCTGAACTTGTTTCGATCAGACAAATATAAACATCAGGCTCATTCCTGTTATGGCCTTGGGAAGAAAGAGAGAAGGCTTTTCGGATCCTAAAATACTGGGATTGCAAGAAAAGGAGAAAAGGAAAAGAAGAAACCTCTCAGAAATAAAGAAAGAAGAGAAAGAAGGGGAAAGAAATGCCAATAATAGGAGAAGCTGGAAGTTCAAGGCCGTAAAGGACATGCAGGCTTCTGTTTTGCTCGTATGTGTCATTTTTAGCTCGGGTTTCAAACACTGCTTCTCCGCAAGGGGGGAGACACAACTTTGAAAGGGGAGGACAAATCTTAAAATAGCATCAAAATATCCAAGACCCGTGTGAAGGCTTACCCCAGCCCTCCGCCCGCCCCAAAGAGAGCAGTCCTCCTCACGTGAACCACAATATCCACGCTTCTGCACCATCCAGCGGATCGTGGGAGGGGATGGGGGCAAAGAAAGAAAGGAGATAGAGTAAAGGAAGTGTCTGAATCGATATCCCCAACCCCCGAGGCTTGGCAAAACAAAACCAAACAGAATGAGTTGTTCTTTTTATTTACCTAATCCCGATCTGTGCTCCACCGCTGGCAGCAGTTAAAAGATCCTGGGCTAAATTGGAGCTGGTAAAATAAAATAATGGAAAAAAAATAGGGAAAAAAAAAAAGAAAAAAAAAAAAAAGAAAAACGGAGGTTGGGCTAGGTCAGTGTCTGTGCTGGCCCTGGGGGGCACAGCTCACCCCACCCACCCCACTGCTCCTCCAGCGGGTACAGGCAGATCCGAGCGGGACCAGGTGTCCAGGTGCTCCGGCCGGCGCGGCCGGAGGTGCTCTCCCTGCTCCTGCTCCCGGAGCCGGCTGCGTGCGCTGAGTGCGAACGCGCCCGGGAGCGGCCGCGCTCAGACTGAACCGATCCCTTCCCTCCTGCCTCCTCCTTATTTCAACCCCCCCTCCCAGCTCCCCCCTCAACCTCCCACCGCACTCCGGGCATGCGCACGCCGCCAGAAAGTTCCTGGCTGGGAAGAACCAACTTTTCAACCCGCTTCTCCGGGAGGCGCAGCAGCCCGGGGCTCGCAGCCCGCCAGCCTCTCTTCTGTCCCCGCTCCCGCAGCCTCTCCCGGAGCATCTCCCCAGGGCCCCCCGGCGGAGCGTCCTCCCGGGGTTCCCCGCGGGTTCCCCGCGCAGCTCCGCGGGTTCGGGACGCTCCCCCGGCGCCGCTGCGCGGCAGCGCTGCCTGCGCCGATCCGGCCCCGCCGCTCCGCTCTGCACCTCCCGGCTGCGATCCGCGCCGAGCCGCGCCGAGCCGCGCCGAGCCGCGCCGAGCCGCGCCGCTCCCGGCCGCCGCGCTGCGCCCCCTCCCCGCCGGGCAGAGCCGCGGGACAGGACTCACCGGGACCTGCCCAGAGAGCGGGAGGGGGACAAAGGCAGAAAGGATGAAAAAGTGGGGAGGAGGATGGAGGGAGGGATTTGCTCCCGCTGGATGGATTTAGGGATCGCAAGTTGTTCTGTCTCTCTGAGAAGATCCTCAGAGAGGATCCCGGGAGCCGCTTACCTGTGAGGGGTCCACCCCCGGGAGGACGCTTCCTCCGCCCGTCCCATCATCCTCCTGATCCCCACTTTCCGCCCCAGCGCCCCTGACCTGGGTGCCTTCCTCCTGTCCTTCCTCCCGCGGGCCGAGAGGGTCTCTCCCGCTCCCCGGAGGGGCTCAGCGGCGTGCGAAACTCCGCGGGTTCCCCGTGGATTGGGAGCCGCAAAGCTTTGCTTACGTCCGGGGGCGGCTGCCCGGGCGACACAGGAAAAGCAAAATAACCCTCGAAAGAAAAAGGTTAAATGTGCTTTATAATTAATCCTGAGGCCGTAATCTCCTCGGTTATTTGTTTTTCTATTCATCCATCCATTCACACTCCTTTAGATCCGGGAAGGGGAGAAAATTGCTTGGGTATATTACGTTGTCCCGAGAAGCCAGGGTAATATAATACGCGAGCGAAGACAGATCCGTCAGGATAACACGGTACCGTGCTCAGGGACACGCATGTGTCTTTTTATTGTTCATGACACTCCTGTTATTACACCTTTTTTTTCACCATCTCCGAAGGAAAAACAAGCAAACAAATAAAATCAAAATCAATAAAACAGCAACAAGAAAACACTGAGTTATCATCCTGCAGAATAAGTGCTCATGAGCATGACAGTAGCGAGGCGAAGCAAGCCTAGCCCTGCCGTTTCAACCCCAAATCTTCTCTATTTTTATGAACAATTTGGGGTCCAACATTGCACTCTGCTCCAGGCAGGCAAAGAGATTTTCCTTCCCTTTTTTTGTAAACGAGTGGCATTTTTATGAGGCAGAGGGGAAGCAAAGACGTTCCCAGTTCTTCTTCAGTTCTCTCATGTCTCGTGTTATTTTCTCTCTTTCTTTATTATAACCCTCACACACTCAACCCCCCTCAAAAAAAAAAAAAAAAAAAAAAAGGCATAAAGGGAAAACCCTCAAAACTCAAGCCCCTAAACCTCGTATTTTCATTCCTATCGAGAATGTGATCCTGTGCCCCGTGCTGTAAACTGACTTCTTTGAATAAGTTTGCATTTTCAAATGAGTTTAAGTCCAGTTGTCTGAACACAAATGTAAGATTCCCAAGTGTCCCCAGACCAAGACACAGACCGCAGATAGGCTCTTCTAACTGGAGATGTATCTTTTCCCATAGAAAAAATCTTGTTATAGCTGAGGGTGGGTGCATGCACTAATAAAACAAAAGTCGCAATTCTCTTTAGAGAAATAGCGGAATAGCTGAGACGGTAAACACAGAACCAGCTACGATACCTGCACGTGCTGTCTTTGAGGGAAAAAATAAAAACCATGCACTTCCAGGTAGAAACCCCATCATTCTGAAATAAATACTTAAACATCGAAATGCGTGGCAGTAAATGATCTCATTGCCTACGGGGGAGGGAGACACAAAAAAAATTATTCCCACGCGAAAGTAGTTTATAATCAAAGCAGATCGTTGACAAATCATTCTGTTCTAGAATATTCCTGGAAGCTGTAGCTGAAAGCCGCCTGGATAATGTGTCATCTAATATTTACGTATTTGTTAAAAAATAAAAATATTTGGACTTGTCAACCCACTGGCGATAGAACTAAAGTTTCAGGTTAACTGTCTCGTTAAGTGCATTTGTTTTAAATATATGGCGTTTAAGTTATGAAGCGTATGTTGTTCCAAAACCTATATTCTCGAATGCATTTTTATGATGTCCCTTGCTAATTTGCATTATGTCAACTTACAGCGATGGGGAACCTAATACGGGGAACGGGGAACAAAACCACTCTGACACGCAGGGAATATGCTGCTCTTTTCCTCAGCGAAGATCTGCTGTCGATTAGGAATGTTACGACTTCAAGAGAATTGTGAAAAGTGAAGGCATCTGCTCCCAAAGCTGGCCACGTTTGTAAGATTTAGACGTGACAGCGAAACCCAATTCGTTGCAAGAGAAACCTGTGCGATGACTGGGGAGACCGGAGCCCCCATTCCTATTTCCCACCTGTATCCCCTTCCCAAAATCATTCCCGTCCCTATCCTGTCCCACGTATCTGCAGGTCAAAGGCCCCCAGTTCTGTGCGCTCCGTTTTCGGGGAGCAGCATCCCGTGCGCAGCGCACCGGGACTGCGGGGCCGCCGCGCTCCCGGAGCCGCCGTCGGGCGCTGCCGCCTCGCTCCGGTGCCGTCGGCGCCGCTGCTGGTGCCCGAACCGGGGGGAGCAGCTCAGCGACCCTTGCGGAACAGACTCAGGGGGCACGGGGAGAACATCTGAGGACATTTCCCCGTCGTTCCCGTGGGGAGCCTGTTGCGTTTGTCACCTACTCTCTAAGGAGTTCTGGGTTCAAGGGCTAGCCCTGCGCGCTGCGGGCTCTGGGGATCGCGCCTCCTCTGGTTCACGCTCCTCTGGATGCCGGTCATCCTTGGATGCACCTACACACGCGCTGGGAGAGGGTTACACAGCCTGACTGGTGTTCCTCTTCCCTGCTGCCCCTGGAACACCCAACTTCACCCACTTAACCTTTGCAAGAAAAACGATTCCCGGCCCCATCCCATAGCCACGGGCAGGATAAAACTCCTTTTTGCTTCCGTGGGACTTTCTTCCCACCGGGGAACTGCGCTAGTCCCTTAAAATCCTTTTACTGAGAAGAAACAACTGTGCTACTCGCGAAGCATCATCCGCCGCCGGGGCTGGGGGAGCCGCGGCTGCGGCGGGGCAGGGGGAGGTTCGTGTGCTCGGCGAGTCCAGGGGCTCCATCGCCCCCGGAGTCCGGCGAACGCAGAGGCGGTGGGTGGGGGATGGCTGGGCAAAGCCGCCTCCGCTCGGCAGCCCTGCAGCTCCCGGCACTCCCGGGGAGAGGAAGCGGGAGCAGGAGCGAGCAGCCGGCAGCGCTCGGCGGAGGTTGCGGAGCTTCACCGGGAGGATGGAGCAGCCCCGGCGGCAGACACGCAGGGAGAGCAGGCACAAGTGCACTCAGCATTGCCCTCCTTGTCCTCACGCCTCCCCGGGCAAGGTGTAACGCCCCCGTTATCTGTGGCACCCGGGATACAAATACATGTGCACGTGTATATATGTATTCTGCTTTTCTTCGCTTTGCCTGTTTCTCCTCTTCCTTCGATTTTGCTGATGGTCGGGGTGAAGGATTAGCGCGTGTGGACTCTGCCCTCCCTGGAACGGCCCGGACCGAGCTGCAAAGGGAGAGTCAGGCAGGGGCAGGGAAGGCCGCGGGCTCCCGGGGCCGAGCGCGGAGCGGGGCCGGGAGCTGCGGGTGGCGGAGGGCGCCGGGCAGGGCCCGCAGGCAGCGCGGGCGCTCCCGCACCCCCTTTCCCAAACTGATCCTCCGCTCCCTCCCGACCACAGCTCTCTCCTCAGGTTCCTTGTAGCCTTAGTGTTTTAATAGCTGCTAATGACAAGAAAGGGAAGAATAGCGGCAAACAACGCGGGTGGAAACTGCTCCCGCGGTGCGAATAAACGCTCTTCTAACAGCAGCTGCCGCCTCCATCCCTCAAAAAGAAAATCGGTGCAGAGATGGATATAACGCTGTTCTGCTAGCTTTGGATTTTTTTTTTTTAATTTTTTTTTCAGACTTCTAGGACTCCCTGAAAATAAAAGCCAAACTTTGGAACAGCTCCATTTTGTTAACAAGGGAGAAATCGTTCTTGCTTGATTGCGATGCTGAGATGTAACCCGGCGCTTTAATGTATTACCGCCCTTCTCTGGGGAGTTACTGCGGCCGGGGAGAGATCCGCGGGCGCGCAAGTCCCGGCTGGCCCCCCCGCGCCCCGCGCAGCCGGCGGGGACTGCCCTCTGCCAGCAACTTCTGCGGAGCAGGAAAGAAAATCCAGAGCACGGAGTAGAGCGATAGGGGATTTGTCTTCTTCAAGAATCACAATGGATTTTGCAAGCAACTAATTAAGCGCAAGATCCCCCCCACCACAACTCCCCCGCCCCACACACCCCTTGTTTGCAAAGCGGTGTGAAGTGGGTTGTGTAAGTGATTCCACTTTAACTTCCAGCCCCTTTAGATCACTAATAATGCCGTGGTGGTGCTGCTCATACTGGTGCAGTGAGAGTCAGCATTTCCATTATAATTTCCTATTTTCAGGAGTTTTTACAGTGGTCATAAAAATTCAATCCAGGCTCAAACTTGGCATCCTAGGGCTCCTCCCAGGAGTCATTTCTTTTTGTTGTATTTGAAAGAGGAAACCATTTATCTGTTTTTACATTGCGAGGAGAGCAACAAAAGGAAGCAAAAGCAGGGTTTGCAGAACAGTTTTGTATTTTATATAATTTGCTTTTCCTCAGCTTTACAGTATTTACCGCAGGTGTTAAAGGAGTACAGTACACAGTAATTAATAACACATGAAAAACCATCAGGTTATAGAGAAACCAGGGTCTGCAATCAGAACTGGTCAAATAAAATACTCTTTATCATTCTGAATACCTTTGCTTTTCTAAACCAATAATTCATTAGCAATACATCCAAAATGTAATTTGGTTCTGGGGGTCACTTTGATTCAAAATGAATTGATAATTTTGAAATCTGAGAAAGACTTTTGTATATGCTCATTTTTGAGAAAGTTTTTGTATGTGCTCATTTTTAAGGAAAATTTTGTAAAAGTACAGATGTTTTCACTGCAAATTTGAGGGGTCTATCCTCCAGCCTCCTCTAAGCAAGTATATGTACAGCAGACAAATAATTTTTGGATTTAGGTGTCCCTAAGTATTCATTTATATGATGGATTGTAATGGCTATATGGTTCCCTTGAAACCATTATGTTCTATCAGGTCAAAACCAGCTTCTTTAAAAAGTTCATTTAATACAAGGGTGGCTGGAATGATTTGTGTACATTACATTTGCTCACATACAATTCCCATATCTGCTGGAAACTGAGTAAGGATTTAATGATCCCAGAGGATCTGGAGGCTTTGGTGACATGAGTTCCAAAGGGGCCTGTGAGACAAAGACCAGTGTGAATTGGGACACTGAAGTGGAATGCCAGTGAAGCCTGGACATCACATCATTTTGCTGTGGATTATGCCTATGCCACATGTTTTAAAGGGAAATCCTTTCTCTACTGCTATAAAATATACATTTCTGCTAGCCTGGAAACCCAGTAGGGGTATCCTCTAACTCATCCAGCTCTGATTTGTCTAGGAAAAAGGATTACCAAGAGCAATCTCTCAGGCTTCAAAGAGTTACATCTAGGTAGTATCAAAAGATACTACCTAAGAAATAAGAGTTACATGTGCATACATATACACTGGAAAAGGGAAGAACCTTTGTATGTATTTGTAGGTACAGAGAGATACTAACACAGACAGCACTACAGGATGAACAATGGAAGTAGGAGGACATCTATACTGAATCAAGGAATATCAGTGACCTTTGTATTTTTTTTTGAATGATATGAAACTTGATAAGGCTTATATTTACTATTGCTAACGCTTAAAAGAGGACTCCATAACTTTCAGTGAATAAAGACAACATTTACATGCCATGGTCTGTCAATCACAGGACTGGATTCCACAAGATTTGTCTTCCATGGAGTGATTTCATCACAGTGTCATAGGGCTAGTAACCTCCAGTGGATCCAGCACTTCCTGGAAGCAGGGAGCTTCCTGTTGAGATCATTTTAGGGAAACCTTTCCTTTTTTTTTCATTGACCGTATGCTGGTGCATACACAGACCTAATGGTCCTTGTTTTAGGTATCTCAATTCATGGCCTGAAAGTTAGGAGATGGGTATGTCTTTTCTATTTCTACATTTTTATCAGGCTTTATCTTCAAAACTTAATGAAGTGCATATCTGCAGTAGTTAATAGATCATGCACCTACATGACAAGCCTGTTACAAATGAAAAAGATGAAACATTTTCTGCACCAGAAGTGGTTAGAAAAGCTTCTCCTAGTTTAATTATAGCAACATATCATGGCAGCAGTTCAGCATCTTCTTTGGGATTAGCAGGACTAGAGACAGCAATATAAATTGACAGGGCTCCACAATTTACATCCTAATTATTTGGGATCTTTTTTTGGCTTTGTCCACTGCACAGGTATGTAATGAAACAAGGCTCTGAGTCCAGTCAATTGCCAATACTCCTATCTCCTCATGCCAACAGACTGGACACTGGAGCCCAGAGGAACATCCAATCCACGCCAGAGGCATGAGGGGTGAATGGACCATCACTTGTGCCACAGAGCTCTAGCAATCTGTCAAGAGCTGTGAGCTTTCCATGCCTGTGGCACAACAGCTGCCATGCCTGTCTGGCACTGCAAACAGGGAGAAGAGGTGCTGAAGAATGGGAAGATCTTGTGCAAACCCACTCCATGGTCTTGGACAGGCCCCAGGGGCAGATCTGCTGGGTCAGGTCTGTAGAATCACAGCCTACAGCTCAGAAATGTGGCTGGTGTTTTAAATATCCTGAACCTGAACCTTGGAAAGAGATCCAGGGAGGGCAGAACCTGGCTTGGTACCCGATGGGAGTCAACTTTAAAAACACGTTTGGGTCCTTCACTCTTTCAGCAAATATTTGAAACTGCCAGTACTTCATGTCCTGTAGAGTGATGGAAATTCACTACAGGACTGAGAGGTTCATGCCCTTCCCTGGGAAGGGATCACCTTCCCTGCGCCAAACAAATGTGTAGTCCATGGCTGCTGGTCCCAGCTCTGCTGCCCACTCCCTTGGCTGTAAGCTCATGGACCAGTGCTGCTGGCAGACACAATGGCCAGCTCTCGGCAGGGGTCAGGGGCATTTTAAATTCAATTACATCAGTCCTTGATCCTCTAAACCACATCTGTGGGCCCTCTCTTCTATAAAATGATGATTGCCAGAGGCCAGTTGGTCCTTAGCCATATGTACACTGCTGACATGACTGCATGACACTGAAGCTGCCACGGAGTTCAAGTATTCTTTCTCCCACAGAAAACCATATGATTTTTTTATGATTGACTTCAGTGACATTAATATCTAACAACTATAGTATTGTGTCACTGCAGATCCAATTTCTTGGCTTTTACTCAGTGGAAAGGTGTTATTTTAAGAAAAAATGTTGTTTTTAATAATACAGGACTTGTGTCTGGCTAAAGCATGTAGAAATATTGATCTGGTGAGAATTTCATTATTTAGAACAACGCTAAAATTATGTTTATTTAGGATAATGTATATGAAATCAGAATTTTAGTTGTATAATCACTCACAATGGTTTTCCTGTTTTTAGCAGTTTCTAAATATATAGCAGTACTATAGGAAAAAGAAAAAAAAGAGGGTTTTTTAGGGTTTTTTGTTTTTTTAGTGTTACCTTTCAAAACCGATATAACTTCCCTTTGAAACTACATGGAAATAAACCTGAGGGGCCAACTAAAAGTCACAAAAGCAAAGGAAGTTGAGTCAAGTTGGGAGGACAATTTTCTGTCATACACAGTCGTGTTGAAGTGTTAGAGATAAAGGTCACCTAACAGGGGGGGCTTTGTGCCATCAGGTGATCCTAAATACCAAATAAGCTGCAATACACTGGCCCAAGGGGAAGATTAAGTAGTGACAGAGTTTCAACCCTAACTGAGAACTTCCTGCTGTTCGTGGTTTGAGGTCAGGCCTTTAAGGTTATTTTGAGATAGGCTTTTGCGTTTAAAGCTTCAGGAATAATACAGTCAGGGCATCATCATTGAACAAGAGACAGGACCATAAAAATCTCCTCTTGGAAGTGCAATCCTGAAGAAAACTCGCCACCTGCTGGCCGAACGCCTCCTCGTGCTGCCCCTCTCCGGCAGCTCTTGCTGAACTCGGTGTTTTCCAGCTCACAGCAGCTGAAATAACCCGCAGTCCATGCTCTCGCCAGTTAAAGCCTTCATTTTGGGACCTTCTGTCTTAAAGCAAAAAATAACTTTCATCTGAAATCTCCGTGTGACGCTGTGTTGCAGTGATGTTTGAAAATACGACGAATCAAATATTTCAGCATGAATAATAGTCTCTCGAGGCTTAAATATTTTTGTACAAGTGAGTTACGTTAAATGCATTTTAAAACTTATACATCCTCTTTCTTTCCCTTATGATTACATCAGGAATCTTTGTGGTTTCTTTTGTGATATTTGTGTTGCCACAGGGTCTTTTTATTTGCTGTTACTACTTTTATTTACTGTTACTAAACAGTAACTGGAGATTTTTGACATCTCATTAGAAATAGTTCTCATTCCTGTAATGGGAAAGGGAACACCTCCCAATGTTAAAGCTTGCCATCTAACTTTTTGTTATGCCGACATTTTAGTAAGCAACTCTAGATTATTTAGTGATAACAGGATTTTTTGCCAATTGAATAAGTCAGGTATATAATGTTGCCTTTTTTCATTACTGTCTGCTCTACAGTCAGCTAAATTAGATGACAGATCTCATTGGTTCCAAGCTAATTTGGGTAGACCATTACACAGTAAACCAAAATACAATGTGAACACACTTCAGAACTAATACTGAGTTTACAATCTCTTGATGAAGATTGGGAATGCACAAGCCACGGGGAAAAAAGCCCCACAGCCATCAGGTTCTGGACACAGCAGGCTGGGTTCACCCAGACTCAGTGACCAAGTGTCCCATGGAAGGGGCAGTGGTCAGTGTGAGGCTGGCATGCAGCAAGGTGTAGAGATCAATACAGTCAACAGGGGAGAAGGAAAAATAAAACATGGGTAGCTTTCCAAAATGGAAGAGAGCAATAGAGAGACCAGTGAGATTTAAACCCCATTAATTACAATTTATATTACATTTGAATTTCAATTCAATGCTCTACATAATGAATATTACAAAAGTATTGAAGTTAAAAAAATGTAGAAAGCAAGAAGAGTGAAAATAATAAAAAACAGGTATATAACATAAATTCAAGCATAATACTGAGAACCTAAGTTAGAAATATTGGTTAGAAGATCCAAAAGAAGTAAAAATGGGCAATTGTTTTGAGTCATTAACCATTAACAATTCAGTCTCTCACAACTCCAAAATAGCAGAATAAACAAATTCAAGTGAAGCAACTAATGAGAGGATGTCCCTGGTGTAATGGTGAATGTGAATGCTAAAACCCACACTTTTCTACCCCAGAAAGGGGCAAAAGAGACAAAAGTGGCTATGAATGAAGAGGAATAGAATTGCATCAGTTGCTTCTATCAAATTCATCTATAGCTTTGTTCAAAGTACTTGATCAATTCTCTGCTCCGGAATACACATCTGTAAAAAGTGGGTAAAAATGTTCACCTAATTGCCAGGGACTATGTAAAGAAAAACATAACGTATCATATTTCAGAAAGGGGAAAATAGCTGCTGGCAATCTGCATTTTCTTCAATTTGGCCTTGTCTCAGCTACTGTTGTATTCTGTCTTAGTCACAATGCAATTTTTGAGCAATTTGGGGAGCCTTTGCTTGGAAATGTCAGCTTGCCAAAATTGCTTCCTAAATTGTGAATGTTTTCACAAAAACTTGCTCACATAAAGCAGTGGTAAGTTTCTAAACTGCTAGCCTCTCTTTGGGGGCACGATTTTGGGCAGGACTAGAGTCATGGACTTTGACTTACCACTTGCTCTACTCTTTCTGACTCCAATGGAAAACAGCCAGGACATTCTGTCATTCTGTCTGTCTTAGAGTGTCCTGGATAGGAGTGGAGCCTCAAAACTGAACCTTTCCTCTTCCACAACAGACATTCTCTGGTCAGACATCATGACTTCTGACCAGTGGTCACCACCACCCCCTCCCAAAGAAGAAAGGCAAAGCTGAAACCAGATAATGCTGCTTTTCTCATCTGTGGATAGTTATCCAAGAAAGAGGTCTACACTTACGTTTCTTGATCTCCTTTGGAAACTGCAGAGACTGCCTTTTGAGTTGTGACTCAGCATAATCCTTATGGAAGGAAAATAAAGGTACAACTCAGACTTTAATTACAGGAGAAAATTAGGGCTAGAAACTGAGCTTGAAAAATTTTCATGGGTCAGGGTAGCTTGATATGTGCTCTCTGGACATCCAGGTTTGTATTTTTGTCATGATTTAGCCCCAGCCAGCAACTCAGACCCCCACAGCAGCTCACTCACTTCCTGTCAGTGGAATGGGGGGAAAAAGTGGAAGGGTAAAAGTGGGAAAACTCTTGGGTTGATATAAAGGCAGCTTAATAGGTAAACTAAAAGCCTCACAAACAAAAATTGTACCTGAAAAGTAAAACAAGGGTTTGGAAAACCATTTTCCCAGGTCCCAAGGGGAAGCAGGTGGTCACCACTTCCCAGAAAAGCTGAGCTCCATCACACATAATGGTGATTAGGAAGACAAAATGCCATCACTCTGAATGTTCCCCCTCTTATTTTTCTGCCTGTACTTTATCTGTTGAGCATGATGCCATAAAGATATGGGACATCCTTTGGGATGGAGTCTACTGTCAGAGCTGTGTCCACTTCCAGCTCCTTGTGCCCACCCAGCCTCCTCACTGGTGGGGTGGAGGGAGGACCTTGACTCTGTTTAAGACCTGCTCTGCATAATGAAAACATCTCTGCACTATCTACAGCATTTCCAGCACAAATACAAAACACAGATCCATACTAGCTGCTGTAAAGAAAACTAACTCTGTCCCAATCAAACCAGTTCGATTGTCTTCACATGGATTTCTTACACATTAATTGTAAAATTGCTGAGAATTATTTTTGATGCTTTTTTCATGTTTTTATCTCTATTAGAATGCCACATCAGGTTCTAACATCCCACATCTTACATCTCATGGGCAGTTTATTATACCCATATGCTTTGGGCTAATTTAAAATGTTTATCTTCATTGATGCTCCTTTTCTTCAGCTTTCATATCCTAATGTAAACAAATCCTGTTCAGAAGGACGAATGCTTCATGTCCAATTTCCTTTTGATGAACTTTCTCTGCATCTCCTTCATTATGAATTAGTGGTCTTAATGGTGCCTTCTACAGCAATTTAAGTGCCAAAGGTATTTGGTACCCAAGGTACATGGTTATGCAATGTTTGCATCTATAGTCTTATTCATTCATACAAATAAACTTGATTAACATTGTCTGAAATACAGCCCCCTTTGAAGTAAGACCATGCTATTCACAAATTGGACAGTGGTACACTTTAGCTCTTTTTCCAACTCAGTAGACCTGAGCAATATTGGTTACAAATCTCCTCTCTATTGGTTACAAATCTCCTCTCTGAACAGACACATCCTGTCTGCACACACCTCAGTTCTTGCAGCCTTGCAGCGTGCAGGCCAGCTGAGTGTCTTTCCTCTTCTTTTTCCATCTGCTTGAGGCTCTCTCATCTCTCTCTTGGCTCAAGGGAGAGTGTTTACTGAGGGAAGAGGGCATGGAAAAGGTTATGACTTTCAAAGATAAGATCCTTATTGTGGCTTACTCTACCCAAGCACCATTTCTTCCACTGAAATCCAGACAGCCGTGTCCACTGCTTCGGGACTGGTCACGTTTCCATCTGGGGGCTGTTATCCTCTTCCAGGAATGTCTGCCATCAGCAGTGTAAGGCTAATTCAAACCAAGAGGACAACTGCACCTGCTTCCTCTCATCCAACAGGGCAGCTGAGCATCCAGATGTTTATAGTTGTGGTTGGTTTTAGATATTTTTCATCTACTTCTCACAGGAACTAACAGTATTGATTTCCAGTGACCATACAATCCTGACTTCCTGCCTTAGAGGACTATAGTATTCTTTCCACCTTTTCTATCTTTGTCAAAGATCTTCCCTTTATATGCATTTTTTTTTAATAAAACTTGTATCTGTGCTTTTTTGGTTCTTACTTTAAATTTTAAAGACAATGTTTAAGTCAACTATTGCTAGATTTAACACAGCTACTGTATTGCTAAAGGAAATGCTTGGGAATAATTGAGCTCAACTTTTCAGATCAGATGAAACTTTTATATTTCACACTCCATGACACTTTACTTATGGATTCTGAATGGAAGCTCTTCTTAATCTGGCTTTATTTTATACCATTTGATGGATAGCATATTAAGTTTTTCATTTGGCAATGAATTGCTTGCAAGCTGTTTGCAATGGAGACTTATTTGTGTTTTCACATGTTCACTAATTTTCTGATCATATATTACTGTTCTATTTTGACTCAATCCATTGTGTTAGAGCTCTCAACATGTACATGTAAGCTGTAAACGTTTTCACAGAACCACTACTTTCCCCAGATTTCCATGAAAACAGAATTTCACTCTCTAAGACATTCTTACCAAAAATCATGACCAAAAAATGAGTTAGCATTTTTAGCTTAATGTTGTTTCTCAGATATTACTTTTGCATAATTTATACAGCCTGATTTTGACTTTCAGGCTGAAGGTTCACTTCAAAGCCCTCTTCCACAATTCAGTTTTCCTTCAGTCTCTATGAATTTATAAGGAAAGTCATAACTGAATTATGTTGAGAGTTTTCCACCCTGGTATATGTATAGAATTTATTATGAGCTAAAAAAGTAGGTGATACAGAGAAATTAGCAAAAAGATTATTTTTTTTCAGTTTATATTTACTTGGTTGTTTTCTTGCTTAACTTCAGTGACCAAAAGAGCGATTGCTGGCAGTCACTACTAATTATAACTGAAATAATTCTCTTTTCTGGGCAGAAAGTGTGAAAAGCAACAGGGAATGGCGCTGTCTTATTCAATTTTAGAAATTTGCAGTGTAAAAGTTTGCCTCTGGAGTAAGCTGCCTTGGCATCAGTGTGAAGAAGCAGGCAGTCACAGGATGCTACTCATCTTCCCTGTTTTAAAGCCCATTCTTTTAGCACCTCCTGCACATAAACACACTCCTGCTATATTTGGAACGCTCTCATATTGCTCATGGCCTTTCAGGATACAAGACAGTGAAAAGGATGGCCCTCCTCACTTGATCTGTACCTCCTGTGCCAATGCTTCCAGCAAGCCTTGCCAAGTTATCCCAGTGGTGGGGCACAGCCTTTGCAGTGCACAATCCTTTCTGCTAGGACCTGGCCTGGACTCATCAAATCTGTTCATTCGTGTTTGGTTAAGTGAAGGTGACGTTATGACTTGATGGCTTCTGTTAACCATATTTTTCCAAATAACACATGAATATGACTGAACCTTTAAAATTTCATTAAAGATTTGAAGGGGCTTTCCTTCTGGCAAGGATGACCATACCACTTATTTGTGGAAAACTGAACTAATCAGTATAAGGGCAGAACACTTAGAATTCATTCTTGAAAGGGGTGTGTGTTAGGGGTGGGAGGACACATGGCTCTTATTAACCTTCTTTGCCAGTTCTCATAATAAGGAAGAAAATATGTCCAAGTTCAATTTTCCTTCTCTGCCATGTGTTCATTAATTATGCCATTGCCTTTTAAGCAGGTAGACATTTCCTGATGGGATGGAGTTGGAGGCTGTCTTAATAAGGGACATTAATCCCTATGTCCTGTTTCCTGCTGTAGGATACAGGTTGTGTTTCTCACACTACAAAGCAGTGGGGACATGAGTTTTGCCACCACCGTATCACAGGAAAGGAAACAAGGTATCAGAGGGAGGGGGAATCTCTGCCTGTGTCCATGGCAGGTGAGAACAGCCTAAATGGATAGACTGTTTATAGCCAGGGCTGAGGTTTGGAGCTGAGCCTTAGGCTGCACTGCTGTCAGTAGCCCTTCATTCAGTGTAAATATCTTACATCCTGGTGTTATGCCATTCACTTATGGGCTGTATTTAGTCCCATTTAAAGTCAAAGGATAACATTTCTTACAAACGTTGGGAAAAAAGGACCAAAAGGACAGATTTCCACAGTTCTCAGAGAGTAGTTCCAATACCTGGTTTCATGATTAAGCACCATTTGTGGGTGCACAGAGGCACACTTGGGTGTTGGCATGTGGGTGGGTGTGTGTGCGTGTGTGTGTGTGTGCACAGAAGAGTAACACCCTTTGTCTTCTTTCATTGCCAGTCTTTGGGTACTTTCACTAAGGGTGGGAGCAAAAGGTCCAAACATCTTCAGGCTGGGCTGGGTCTGAATCAGCATCCCAGGAACAAGCAATATCATAAAATATATTTGTCTAGTTCTCATCTATTTTTTTAAGAAAAGTGACTGTGCATTGAGCATAAGTCTGCTCAGATTATCTTCCCTTTCAGGTTCTGGGCATTATGGGCCGCCAGTGCTTAAGCTGGACTCAATACTCAGCTGGGACACTGTGTATCTGTCTTGGTTATCTACAGAAGCACTCCAAAGTCAAAACATTTTACATGCATTTTGGAATTAATAAAGCTGGAATCAAGCTATAAACTCCAAAATCTTTAGACAGGACTTAGGCAGACACAGTCACCTGATTCCCAGTCTTCGCTTGTTGCAGGAACAAGGAGGAAAAAACTGTTCCCTCCTCAATTCTAGGGCTGTTCAGACTGCTGTTAGTTTTGTTCTTCCCATGCTTTTTCTTTTTGCAGTGACACAATTCCTACCTCACAGCAGCTATTTTGTGTCTCAGCACTTGCCTGCAGTGGACTATATGTGGCAGAAGGTTTCTGCTGAGGCAATGAAGATGTGGACACACTGAGGAGGTCTGTCTGTGGTGGGAACAGAGTCAAAGGCGATTAACAGGAGTTTGTGCTTCAAAAGCCAAGTTTTGACAGTAAAAGTGTTTACAAGGTGAATTCTCTCCATCAGGCAGGGGAGTAGCTCCCCACAAAACCTTGCATGTGCTGGAGAGAAAGTGAGGGATTTTTTGTGTGTTTAGACTGTTTGGACAAAAGTTAGCATACCACCAGGGCTGAGGGGTGTGGGGACAAGCTGTGATGTTTTTGCAAGCTGGTTGGGCAGGATCTGGAATAGAGAGTGGCCCATATTGTATCGTGGCTAGAGTGTATAAACACAGCATAGCCAAAACCCCTGATCTAAGAAGACAGGTTCAGTGAAAATCTCTTCACCTGCCAGCACTAAATTTTATAGGTTTCCATTTCTTGGGTCAGTGGCTTTATTAAGACCTGAAATACTGCTGGATGAGTCTTCTTTAGCTTACTTCCAGCTGCTGGGGATATGCTTATTTGTAACACACTGGTTTTCCAGTAAGAGGGGAAGTTCAAAGAGAAATTGTGAAGAAAAAAGTGATGAATAATCCAGAAAACAGTTAGATTATGCACCTAAACCCAGCTGTAACTCCAAGGTGTCTTTTTGGATGAATCCTGGAGATATCCAGGGTTTATCCACCACGTCAATGCTTCCATACATACAGTGGATAAAATTTGTCTTCTGCACAAATACACAACTCCCAGCCATTCTTTATAGATATATTTGAAGGGTCTAGAGCCCAGGTTTTTCAAGTTAATAGGCAGTTTACATCCCAAGCCAGAACTTTTTACCAAGCAAGCTAGGGAGAGCATCAGCCTTCATTCACATACAAAGAAAAGGTGCTGCCTCCCTGGAGTCAAATACTGTGGTTCAGATTCCTTAATGAATGAGGAAGAGGAGAATAATGGGGCTTTCACACACCAAATAACTTGTCTAATCTCTTCCCTTCAGATTCACAATATTCACAAGAATATTGGGTCATTCATTGTGAGAAAGACAAAATCTAGGGCAGGCACACAGCTTCAGGGGAGCACTGAGTATAAAGCCAGAGGTTGACTTAATCTACAGATGGAGTAGGGCAGCAGCCAAAACCTGGAAACCCATAAAACCTCTGTGCTCATTCTACCTACTTTTTCTATGGCAGGCCCCAGCCACCAGGCTCTTATTTTCCCTCTGTTTTATGTCCAATTCCCTGAGCAGAGCAGCCCATTCTTGTGTTTGAAATGACACCTCCCTCTGATAAGTCTCAGATTTGTGTTATGATATGGAGGGAGTCTGTCACTCCCTGAAAAGACAGAAGGAGTCTTCCAATGGAAGATTCCTTGGAGTGATCCAATGTCTTCTTTGGGTGTGCTTGGGTTTTTTTTACTAGTCCAGACAGTTATAAACAAAAGACAGCATTTTCTTAGTCCCTTATGTACAGAGTCACTTGGCATTTTTTCTGGGGTTATGTGTTCCACAGAAACACAAATTCCTTATGGTTAAGGTGGTACAGTACTAGAAATGCTGCTCAGGATTTATAAAAACCTAAGTCATAACACAGTTCATCAGTATGGGAAGCAGGATTCATGGAAGATCAATAAATGTCCTTTTATGATATATCCTTTATTATCTTAACTCAGCAGCTGAGGAAAATGCTTAGAAGTTCTAGGGCTTGAGGAATCTAAAACATCAAACTTCTATGTGCAAGGCATTAAATAAATTGTAAATAAGCATATGAATTGTACTTGAATTTGGGATGAAGGAAGTGCAGATCACATTCAGGTTCCTTTAAAAGCCAGACTGATTTTTGAAGTTTCTTCCAGGCACTTGCCTATTTTGTCAGGTGTTCATTAAGCAGTATTTTATATTGTTGTTTCGAAGGACATATCTAATATATTAATTCATCTCAGAGTAAGATCACGTTGAATTAAGGCAGTTTGGACTTGATGGAAAAATTGGACAAAAGCTTAACTCTGTGCATCATACATAAACAGCATTTTTGGTGCTAGACCATGGTACTGATGCTAATTCTTTGCCCTATCTTTCTTCTCCAGAGACTGAGATATTCCTGCTGCTAGATTTCTGCTATTCTGCTAACCAAATAAGGTTCTCAGCTTTCTTGCTGTAGGATCCTCAGCTTTCCAGAAATGGGAGTTTTGCTCAAAGTGCTCCAACAAGAAGCCACATTCTCTGTTGACTTCTTCAGTAACATTTTTGGCTTTAGCCTTTCTGTCTCTTAGTTTCCTCTGCTGTAAAGCAAAGGTAATAAAGTTTAGGGTTTTTTCTCCCTAAGACTATTTTGAGGTCTACAGTAATTTACAGAACAATTCTACTCCCCCAGGCTACAAATATTTTGGCTAAAAAGGATGTGTGATTTTCAGAGCTGCTTGCCCAACAATTTCTCCATCTTGGACTCCTGTGAGGTGTGTCATGCTAAGCACCACAACATGGACACACATTCACATGCAAAACCTGTAAGAAATGCTGCTTTTGTTCTTCCTGCTTGGTGTTTGAAAAGATGTATCCAAATCAGTAAAAACTAGCAATCTTCTTCTTTATAAAAGAGAAATACGTATTTCCATAAAAATTGCAATCTTCTATTTTTTTTTATATGGAACACCTATTTTTAAATTGATAAATCCTCTGCAAAATAAAACTTATCCTCACATACATTAAGAATCACATGGCTCCGTTCATAATGCATAAATTACATGTGCTGCCAATAATATTCCAGCAAAGCAGTCATTGGTAAGTTATTGTTTTAACTGAATACAACCTGGGAGGGAGAAACCTCCATTAATAAACAACAAGTAAGAATCACCCATACAGGAAAAGGTTAAAAGAGGCAGAAGTGCTGCAAGACAGAATCAGAGAACACACATAATCCCAGCTTGATGCAATTACTCTAACATGAATTTAAAATAAAATTAAAGTTAACAGTTTAAACTGATGTTTGAGGGGTTTTAAAAAGATTTAGTTTCCCTTGGAACCACTATGTTATTTGAGCCACTTATAATCTCAGAGCACAGTGCTCATAACTTCTCTCAAGCACTGTTACTACTAGATTATGCCCACAGGTTAAGTTACAAATGTCTAAAAACCTTAAAATTATTAAACCTAGATTAAAGTGTTTAGAGAATACAGTGTTATTTTAGTCTCCTGCCATATCCTACATTTACTATAAAACTGTTATATTGGCATTCTAATGAAATGTCATAAAGCAAGTATGTAAGGAGGTGTTTTGGGTTTGTTGCAGTCTGATGGAAGCCAAGTTAACATGGCAACCAAAATGTGTAACAGAAACACTTAAATGTTTTTCATAAACTGCAAACCTTGTAAGAGCCTAAGAAAATGTTGACTACTGGGCAGTGCATGACTGAAGATTACTGCCATATATTCTTGATGCTTCATCTTAAACCACTTTTACACAACGCAGTTATCTCAAGTGAATAACCTACCTTCTTTCAGTCACACTCTTGCCCATCAGAGTCTTTGACTGCAGCTGCCACATTTAAAGAGGAAGAGATTATTTATTCCTTGAACATTAAGAGCAAAATTAATACACTCTGTCTGATATTTAGAAAGATTAGAGCTGAAAGGTGCCTATGTGATCCACTGGCCTGTTTTATTTTTCTTGACATTCCTATAGCTTGAAGAATACCTTATTCTGATGCCTTTGAAATGGATATGCAACATTAACAGAGTCCATGATGTCTGTAATGCCTTCCTTTCTGAATATGCTCCTGTTATTTTTCCTCTCTGTAATGCACATGTTCTTTGTTCTGGTACACAGTTGTTTCAAAGTTCTTTATTTAACTTATTAAAGCAAAAGAAGAGTCTCATTATTAGACCTCAGTGGCTGTTCACAAAAATAGAAGGGTTCAATGATGTCTGGACTACAGCTTAAAATTTTACCTCGTGTCATGCTCATGAGAAGATAGAGACCATCACACACAAATTAGTGCTCTGTTCTTGTTATCAAGGAATAAAGTCTGCTCAGGTTCAGTTCTGAGAGAAAGAAAATAACTTGATAGAGTTCCTTTCATCTAATGAACTCCAGATGAATGCTTTAAAAATGCTCAGTTCATTCACTTGTGATAAGACTGTTTTATTTCTCAGTAGCAAATCCTCAGCTGAGAGCATAGATAGCTAAATGAGTATATTCACATACAGTAGAGCAATAGAGAGAGGAAACCACACAGAGGTGTGAAGGAAGGGGCAAAGAGCTCCCTGAAAGACAAATGCCTGCACTGTAAGGGGATTTGCCTTACGTTTATTCTCCTCATCTGATTGGAGAGGAAAGTGCAAGAAGGTATTCTACTGCAAGAGTCAGTGTGACCATTTACAGACCAAAAAAAGTTTGCATAATAATTACAACAGCAACAACAAAAGACATACAGCTGACCAGAGAATCAGACAACACACTTTGCATGGGTCAGAAAGGTTTGGGCAGTCTGGGGGTTAAAGTGCTGAGAGCACAACATGAGGGAAGCAGACACCTCAGAGATCCATAACAGAAAATCTTGAGGAATAGAATGAAGCCTATTATAGAACCACAGGATAAGCTGATCCCATCAGGATCATTGAGTCCATCTCCTGGCTCTGCACAGGGCACCCCAAGTGTTACACCATGTTCCTGAGGGCATTGTCCAAATGCTTCTTGAACTCTGTCAGGTTTGGTGCTGAGACCACTGCCCTGGGGAGCTGTTCCAGTGCCCAACCACCCTCTGGATGAAGAACCTTCTAAATGTCCAATCTAAGCCACCTCTGACTCCGCTTCAGGCCATCCCCTCAAATTCCTGGTCATGAGAGTGAAGAGATCAGTGTCTGCTCCTCCTCTCCCCCTCCCAAGGAAGCTGTGACTGCAGTGAGCTCTGCCTTCAGCCTCCTCCAGGCTGAACAGACCAAGTGACCTCAGTCACTCCTCACACGGCTTCCCCTCAGGGCCCTTCACCATCCTTGTGACCTTCCTTTGGATTCTCTCTAATGGTTCAACATCTTTTTTACATTGTGGCACCCAGAACTGCCCCCAGCACTGGAGGTGAGGCTGCCCCAGTGCAGAGCAGAGCAGGACAATCCCCTCCCTTGCCTGGCCATGCTGTCCCTGATGCCCCCAGGACAGGGATGGCCCTCCTGGCTGCCAGGGCACTGCTCGCTCATGTGCAACTGGTCAGTGACCTGAACCCACAGGTCCCTTTCTGCAGCTCTGCTCTCCAACTTCTCATTCCAATGTCCAAATAGTAATGGTAATAATAATAACAACAATAATAACAATTTTAAGAGTGTTGTTAGCTAAAATTATTAAAAAATGAAACTTCATATTAATCACAGTTTTAGCTGAAGCCATTGTGAATTAATGAAATACTTTCTGCTGAACAAGAATGTAGCAGAACATTACAGAATATTTAATTCTTAGTGTCTGTCCATCCCCTTCCAAACTCCTTCAAATCCCTACTAAACATTTTATTTTGAGACAATATTTAGAATTTGAGAAACTTTAATTTTTGATCTAGGGAACAGATCTTTCAAAGATAAAATAAGGACACTTTTCATTTCAATCATATGGTGAATTATCAATTATCCACTGTGTCTTGATAGCTTTCATTTTTGACAAAATAAAGAAACAAAACTTGAAAGCCAAAACACTTGAAAAGAAAGTGTTGGCACAATCTCAGTTCCAACTGTAAGCAAAACAAATGAAAGTGAGGAGTAAATATAGGAAAATGACTTAAAATTGCCCATTAACCTCTACTTAACTTGAGACTTCTTCTTGATAAGGGTGTACAGGTCCAACTCCCTTACTGTCTGTCTGTCTGTCTGTCTAATGGTAGCTGGACTTTGTCTGTGCTCAGAAACCCTGAGTGATGCCTAACAAGAAAGGTGCATTGTTGTGTAAATGAGAACACGAGGCTGAAGCTAAGTACTATGCATTCTCTGGGCAGAGCGTCTAAACTCTGAACCAATTAAATCGCAATTATTTGCAGCCCAAATAAGAAAACAAAAGTGTTAAGCCAGCATCTGCAAGCCAATCACATCACCAAAATAGAAGTAGCTGTAGCAATACTGCAAGAGGAAACACATTATAAAAGCAAGGCAGGGGCTGCTTCCTGTCAAATCTACTGTACTTGTTTCCAATCAAGCAGTGGTGAGGATCATTTAGAGCCCCATCTGTGCCTCACATTGTCTCATGGAAATGGAGTGTGGAGAGTGCCATTAAAGCCTAAAAGTCTTTACCAGAGAACTCAAGTTAGCAGGCACTGGTGGGCCTGGTACATCCCTTGGATCATTAATGGTTGAAGTGCATTGCATTCGAATGTCTCGTCTGGCTGGCTCAGAGGCATCTCTCTTTCTGTTGGTACAGCTGGCAGAACTCATAACCCTGTTCATTGTCAAAATATCTCCATTTCATGAACTACAAACTTCTCTGCTACAGCTGACAGAACTCACCATGAGATAAGTGATGGTGCTTGAAAAGCCTTTTAGCAAAGACCTCACCATTCCCAAGAGGGAAACAGCTGTGAGGCAAAGTAATTCCAACATTTTGCTGGCTCAAACAACAGACTGCATAGGGGACATATTGGGGAAACAGCAGTGGTTCATGACATGTTCAACATTACAGATGGGAGCACTTACAAATCTAGTTACAGAGGCAGGTGAGAAAAGGACCTTGAAGATTGCAAATACAAGTGTTACTGTCAGAGTTTATAATCTTTGCTTTTAAAATTTTATTAACTGTTCATTAAAAGGAAAACAGTGGCTGAATCTTCTATAAGCCTCACCAGAAATTGCTGATGAGGTTGGCATAGAACAGAATAGGAAACTGTTTTATCAAATGAGAAAAATTTTGAACATATCAAAACTTAATTCTCCAATATGTAGACAGACTCTTCAATTTTATGTAATTAAGGTGATTTTCTTCCAGTTTTCTAGTAGACTAAAATTTCCTATGTGAATCAAGTGGAACATGAATTCCCCCATAATCTTCTTCATAAAAGAACTATTTATTTCAGATAAATAGTTATGTTCTAAGGATAAGAAATTCCTTAACAGGAAAAAATATTCAAAGACATTTTTTCTGGAAAATGGCTATGTTTATGGACACAAGTTTTCATTTTGATAAATCAACATTTTTCAGCAGAACAAAACTAGGAAAGGGGTAAAATCTCCAGCCTCCTTTTATATGGGTGCTTTTGATATTTCACATTGGTCCAGATTAAGAGATATTTTCATGCAGGTGGGGTCTTGAGAACTGCAGGAGATTTCAGAAATGTATAATGAGTTTTTTTTTTTTGCAGAGAAAGTGTGAAATACATTGGTAGTATCTATTAGTCTTAATGAGACATATCAGGTATTGTTTTTAAAAATGTTTTATTGGGTCAAAGGGTTCTGACAAAGGTCATTAATTCCTCAGCCTTGTTAAATTTCCCAGAAAAGTCTGTCTTACCCCCAAAATAACTCTGAAGTAACAGAACTCTACTTCAGCAAAACATGATTGTAACATACAGCTCAAAGACAGTTCAGGCAGACAGCTAATGTACACTCCAAAGAAGAACCATCCATATCTATGGTGTGTTCTAAGCTCTCCAGCAATGGAAACTTCACAACCTTCTCTGGTTAAGAAACACCAAGAGTTAATTTTTCTTCCATTGGCACAGGTCAGCAAACATTATCATATTTGTTGTCTAATGTATGAAAAGAAATATGCATCCTTTACTTTTGTGAGCTGTATTGTATTGGGCAGACCAATATAGTTCCAAGTCTTGAACTTGGGAGGCAAGATTTTATTTGCAGTCTCAGCCAAATCTTTCTCAATATGGCTTTGGGTAACTCTGTCTCAGCAATGTTTTTTCCTCAGAAACATAATGGAAGCAATACCATCCTCTTTCACCAGGAAGAGTAAGAAGAAAAATATTCAAGGAGATTGACCCATTGCTGACAAATTTCCAGTGAAGCCAAGAGGCTTCACTCTTCTGTAAATCTATCTTCCTGTCCCAGCTCATCAGGCCAAGACAGCGTCAGGATCTCAAAGTCTCCTTTGAGATTCTTTGTTATTTGGTAACCTGGTTCTTTGGTTGTAAAGAGGGCTGGTTTTGGCCAATGGATTCAAGACTTTCAGGATATTTCCCTACTAGTCACCCAAACTCATGGAAGCATGAACAAAAACATTTTCTCATGACCATGCTCACAGCATCACTGCTGTCAGGATCCCTGTCCTGGTTTGGACCCACACTCATGAGCACTCTTCCTCACAGTGCCCAGGCACATGGGAAGAGATTTCATGGGCCAGAAACTGCTCTTGACAAAAAGTGTGAGGCCAATCAGTTTGGGAATTCAGACTCAACAATGTAAACTTTACCAGGGCACTTAAATGTCTGGAGAGCAGGCATTCTGCCATTTTATGTACTTTTGGGAGATGAAGTCACAGGTCTAAAGGCTAGGAATTGTCCAGCCTGACTGTAACCCACCAGCAGGAAAGGTTACTGTAGCATGTAACTCTCTTCTGACAGTTTTTGAGGGGCTTTACTACCCTACATAGTCAATCAGGAGAGAGAGGTACCTCAGAGACAGATGATAAACAAACATTGTGAACCTTAGCTGGGTTAGCAGCTGTTAACATCAGGTTTAAGTTAAGTTACCAAATCACATTTAATGTAAGTAGCAACTGTAGTTAAAAAAGGAGAAAATCAGACCATAGCAACGTGCTCCAGCGTGAGAATTTCTAGCCCTGGTTCAGACCCAGACTGGCATGTGAGTTAAATTCTTCCACAACCAGAGATGTTTCACAATAGATAAACCTAAAATAATGTGGATGTACTGCAGAAGCCTTGCACACAGAAGTCCTGCCAGCAGCCTGATTACACCTGAGTGATACCAACTCAAATTCCTCCCTTCATATCAACTTTAAAAGCACTGCTTCATGGGGAAAGAAAGCCAGTCTCTCAGGTAACCAAATCCCAAAACACTTAGGTCTTTATAAGTTAAAACCAACACCTTGAACTCAGCCCAGAAATTTATTGGCAGCCATTGCAGATTTTGGAGACCGGGGGGTTTTATGTCCTCTCTGCATGATGCTCCACTTAATAAACAGGTGGTTGAATTGTGCACACTAGATTCAGTTGCCAAATGGCCTCAAGATGTAGCCTCACACGGAGTGCATTAGAGTAATCTAACCTTGTGGTAAGAAAAGTATGGATAACTTGAGCAGGGACCACATGTGACAGGAAAGGTTGTGCTCTTCTTGCCAAACACAGCAGGAAGGGAAAAAACCCCTCTTGGCTGGCTGCATCTGCTACCACAGAATCAACAAGCTGCCCAAGATCTGTGTGCTCCAGGACCCAAATGCTCAATGGGAAGCTGGACCTAAGTTCTGACATAAGTTGCTTGGATTCTCCAGTACTCTGGAGCAGGAGTCTGGAAATTATGTGACACATTCACTTAAATTGAATAATGGAAGTTTTCATGAGTAAATGTAAAACGAACGATGTAGCCTGTAATATAGTCCTTGTGTTATTTATTCTGATACTAAATGTAATTTTATGCTGTTCCTACAATTTCCATGTGGAATGTGCTTACTATTTTGAATTCATAGGAGCACAAGTTCATCACTGAAGTGGGAATATGAGGTTTGGGAGAATGTGTGTGGGCCGCTGAGGATCAGGAGAACGGTGGTGTGAAGTGTGGCACTAAAAGGCTGCTCCTGCTAAATCTGCCATCAATGAAACAGATAAAAAATGTAGCCATCTTGACTGCCACTTGTGTTGTCCAGCAAATTCTAAGTGAAGGGACTGTGTTGGAAATCAACATCGCATTGGTGCATTTCTTCAACATTTTCCCCACTTTCCAGTTGGGAAGCTGAAATCAGTACCTTAACACAATAACAAAGAATTAGGGTGATGGGAAAAATTCAAATTCTTAAGCAAACAGTCTCAGCTAAAAGAAGCATGAGATGACTAAACCCTAGACTATCATAAAAATCATCCTGTTGATTTGCAGTACTGAAGAAGGGTAAAAACATGAAATAAAGGGAGTCCTCACTTTCCCTTGCCCAACTCTTTGACAGTTTCTTACAAATTCTACCTCATGGCATTCTCACATATGTGTTAGCTTCTAATAGTAGCTTTCACTGGATTCTGTCCATCCTAGTTAAGCAAGGATGCAAAAAGAAGTAGATTTCAATCAACTGAAAACTTAAACAAATGTTTTATTGTTGCAAGTTTTGTAGCTTGTGTCAGTTTTTTCAGGTTGCATCTGTTGTTTCCAGGGATACAAGCAGTTGTTCAAAAGCTTATTAAAAAATCTCAACTTTCTCATTCCCAAATCAGTGGGAATATTCATCAGAGTATCTACACAGTATAGGAACATACATTTTGCCTGCTTATGCAGTGTAAGTACCCTGATGTCTGTGCCCTATTGGCTTTACTGCTGTTTTGTAATGTATACTGTAAAAAATAGACATACACAATATAGCCCTTCCCCTGTTTTAATCAAAGTACACCGAAAAGAAAGGCTGTGGTAAAAGATTCATGTGAAGTCCCAATAAATCACTGATACTGCTAAAGAACTGATTTTAACCACAAGGAAAATGAAGAGTGGCTAATGCCCAGGACTCAGTTTGTTCATAACACTATTTATTCAGGGAACCTGTTATAGGTGCTGTTATCAGTTCACTCTACCTCAAAGAGGAGGAGAAGGGGAGAGCAGAGGAAGGAAGCCTCTTCCTTTGAAACAAGTCTATTTGAGGACCACTGAAGGACTTCAACTTCTGTACCTCTCTTGGTGGGGATGAGGCTGACATTGCAAGGGGGCTAACTACATAGTACTTTGATAAACTCAGTTTATTCTTTTATTGGCTTAAGCATTGCAGTGAAAACAGGATTTGCATGTCATTTTTATTATAATTTGGTTTCCTGTTCAGGCTAAAATGGCTTTTGAAACTGCAGTTTATCCACCCATGAACTAGAACGCGGTCTTGTAAAACTGTGCGGGGTTTACGCTGCTTTCCCTTATTTGAAACATGTGGAGAAGCTTATGGTTGTGATCTAGGATTAATACTGTTATAGGCTGGGTTAAATCTAGTTGGAACTGCTGGGTGTGACCGTCACTCTTCATTTAAGATAGTAGAAAAAGGTTTATTTATGATGTGATAGCAGTATTTGAGTTGAAACAAAGGCACACCCAAGACCACTAAGGAATTCACATTATCTCAGAGGATGGCTTTGCTGGCTGTTTTTTAGAAGGGTATTTGTGTACACATATTCATATGTCAGAGAGAGAAAGAAACAATCAAAGTGCACACTCGCAGTATGAAATCTCTCATGGTAAAGTCAGGGTGAAAGACCCCTTTAAATTTCTCTCTTTTCTGCATGCTTTCCTCTGCTCCCCCCTTCTCCTCCTCTTCATCAGCTATTTTTGCTACTGAACCTATTTATGCGTCTCTGTTCTCAGGCAGAGAACACAGTAAAGTAAACTAGTTTACTTTAAAGGAAAAAAACAGCATTTATTTATCTGCCACCCTACAATCAAATAATTTCCCTGGTTGAGAGCATTGCCACAGAAACTATTCCATTGCCACAAAGGGAATTTGTACCAGGGTCAGAGAGGGAGCAGACAACTGGACAAGCTGCTGCAGTCCAGAAGGTTTAGATTGGAAACCTTGGCATAAAGGAATTGTAGTCAGATAGAGTCTTTATAGGAACTCAGATTTTCATTAAAATACTGAAAAGTAACAAGTGGTAACATCACAGGCAATTCCAAACATTGTTTTTGCTCTGTTGTTGGTAAGCACTAGAAGGACCAAACCAAGAGTTTCCATTATGGAATAGGAGGAAACTTGGTGAGAGAAGTTTTCTTTGCTCTAATCTGTTGGTCACTCCAAGTGTGCTACTGCACCTCTCACAAGAACCCTGTGTGCTCACTGAATCAGGAATCAGAGAATGGCTGGGGTTGGAAGGGACCTCTGGAGACCCTGTAGTCCAACACCCTGGTAAAGCAGGTTCACCCAGAGCAGGTTGCACAGGGTTGTGTCCAGGTGGGTTTTGAGTATCTCCAAAGAAGATGAGGGCAGATTTTCATTACAGTAGAGATTTGTTTCAGATCATTGTCCATTTAGACATCTATCACGCTGGATTTGCATTGTGATTTGTTTCAGATCATTGTCCATTTAGACATCTATGACTCTGGGTTTGCATTGCCTGCAAACATTCTGGAGCAAACTGTTGTACCAAATAAGTATGCATAGCTACAGCCAACCTCAAAACTGGGCATGCATCCATATAATGGGGTAAATGATTGTGAATGTATCTCAGACAAAAACAGCATTGCTAGTGTAGAACTATTAGTTTTGGACACTACAGTGTGAGATGATATGGTATAATTAGCTTCGTTGACTCAACAAATATACAATAAATCTTCCTCAAATTACTCTTATTTCATCTAGAAAAAACTTAGCAAAATTTAATGCTTACCAGGGACAGAGGAAACACAAGTCAAATTTTGTAAGTCATTTCAGTGATCAATTAACTCAAAAATGGCTAAAATTTCTACTTTGTTTCAAGGTTGAATTTGATTGCATTTATTTTTCGTCATGACTTCTGATAAGATGAAGAGTCTTTGCTATTAAATGTCAGTTCATCTAGTCATGTCAAACTTGATTCTTGTCAACAATCTCATTCACTGATAATACAGGTGGAGAGGGATTCCCAAGACTCATCTGCAAAGGATCTTTCCTATAACTTAATGTCAAAGCTCTTTCTACCTCCATGATTTCCTACAGGAGTAAAGTTCAGCTCAAAGGGCAGCATCCTGGTATGGGTTCCCATCACCACATCCAGAGCTAACTCAGCATCCTCCAGCTTCCTCCAGATTCCTCTCCTCATATATATAAGAACTGTATTACCCTTTTTGTTTCAGTGCTATACTGGGGATTTGAACTCATCTGCTTATCCTTTACACCTCACAAGCCATTTGCAGAGAGACTTCCCTGGTCTGTAAATACAATCTGCTTCTACTGAAAGCTATTTCACTTGCCTTCAGCTGAGCACAGAAAGCAAATTATTCAAAGTAACCAATTGTCTTTGCTACTAAGCATTCTTTCCTAATGATATAATCTCTAAAGGAGATATATAACAATTCTCTGTTTTCCTCCAATTCATCAATAAAAACATTAAATAGCAGTTGACCATGAATTAAAGCTTAAATTAAACTACTTCATCAGAGATGCCTCACAAGTGATTTCTTGTTCACAATTCCACAGGGTACTTAACCAGTCCTTTGTTTAATGGATTAATACTCTGAATTGATGATATATATTTCTTGGTCAAAGTGAAAGAAACTTCAAGTTAAATATCCTACAAAAATCTATATCAACATTATTATCACTGAATGTTTAATTTTATCAAAGATATGAAAGTACAGACATGAAAAAAAGGTACCCCAAAAATATGCATTTTCATTAATTTTTCCTTCTGATATTCATTATGTATTTCTTTAATTCTTAATTAAAGAAGTGACAAATTATGCATTTCATTATTCTGTCAGGGATTAATGCCAATGCTGACATCCTTATAGTTAAACTTTTACAGTGTTACCTCAGTTACCTCAGTTGTAGCCTTTTTTTATGCCTCGACAGTTTCTTCAGTGTTTCAAACAGCTCACGTTTTCCCTCTCTTCCCACTTGCAGATGTCGAATCCTCACCTAATGATTTATCAGCCTCCTGTTTTGCTCTAGAACTGGAAATGTTTTCAGCACTGCCCTTTGACAAGAATGCCTCCTCCAGCTCCATCCTGAATAAAAACCAGGAATGCTCATTGGACACTGCTTCCTCTGTGTCATAAGTAGCTGTTGGAATAATATTTCCAACTACAAAATGTCATGGACGCTCTCTGATTTTCTTGGGTGCTATTGCACTTCTCTGGTTGGGCAAAGTGTTAGTCCTTTCTTTCTTCAGCTTCTTTTATAATTTTTGCTGCAATTCCTTGTCTAATGCTATTCTTTGCTGCTGTTTTTTGCTCTATTTCTCTTCCTACAAGATGAATTTTGATTTTCACGTCTCCCACCATTTCTCCTCTCTACTAGATTATTTTATTTTAGCACCATTAACATCTTCTAATTCTAGGGTTGGGATTCTCGAGAAAACTTTTTTAAACACTTCCTCATTATCTCTTTTTTATTGAACACTACTTTCTACAGGTGATTTACACTCATCATTCTTGTAGATTTTGTGAAATTAGCTCTCTTGAAACACAAGTCTGTACCACATACTAATGAAAGAAAGAATGGATATTTACCTCAAGGCAATTATTAGATTTCCCCTCTCAAATTGCTTACTTTGTTTATCAAGATTAGAACCTCCTAATTCCCTTTGGTTGGCTGCAAGATTTATTATTTTTAGTTGTTACATACTATGCTCAAAAATTCTATTTAAACAAAATTTCAGGATTCAAGTAAAAGTATTAAAATTCAAGAAAAAGAATTAGAATAGGATAATGCAGCTTTTAAGGATTTTTCTGGCATGGAATCGATATGAGCAAATCAACCATTCAGTTTGCAATGTAGATTGTGTACTACAGACTGTGATTTTCCTGTGAGGGCATGGATTTAGTAGCATGTACTTTTATTTTTGTGTTTATTATAGAAACACGTGGGTGAAGATCACCACCTCCTTTTCACTTTTGCTTGCTAATCCATTTTAAGTGCATTTTTACCCTTAGGTCTATCATAATATTGAGTTGCCTGGGCATTTCTTCCTTCTTCTTACAGAAAGTTTTATCTGGGAAGACTGGAAGGGGTAGCAGGCCTTATATATTTGCCTGGGATTTCCCTGTGGCTGGCAGCCCTAAATAGCTGGACATCTCCAACTCAGCAGAAGTTCTTGGGGGGCTAATTCTGTGCCTCAGTCTTTATCTAGAGGAAGCTCTGCAGTCACTCCATAGCAGCTATTGTCAGTCCAGCACTTGTGGGAAGTATCTGTCTTTCCCAGGTAGCCTGTGGGCACAAGGCTACACAAAAATTAAGGTGAGGACATCAGAAAAAGCAGCATTTGATTGGATCAAAGTGTGTTCAGTCCAGCAGAGTGCTTCTGACAGTAAAGGAAATCTGGGGAAAATAGAACAAAAAGGGCAACACAAAGTGCTGTTAGCCCAGGAAGCCTCCCTCAATTCCAGCCATGAGAGAATTAAGTACTTACAAAATTAGAGGCAACACCTTGTGTTTAATAACTCTTGCAGTAACCCTCTTCAGTGGATGAGCCTCACCAGTTTTTGAACCCCCCTTGTCTTTTGGCATGTCTAGCCACTAGACATGAATTCCAGTATTGTACTGTGAATGGTATGAAAAAATCTTGTATTGAATCTGCCACCTGATACTTTTATCTGATACTTCTATTTTTGAAATAAAAATGAAAATATTTCCTCTTCTAATGAAAAAATTGTTTCGTGCACCTAAATTTCACACAAAACATGATTTTATATCCTCTCCCAGATGAGTTTTTTATAGTTTCTGTGTTTCATTGTGTTGTTACTGTTCCATATCTCTGATCACTTCTGTTGCTTTCCTTTGTATTTTCCTTAGTTTTCCTATGGATTTTGGTGGATGCAGAACCAGACCTAAATTCAAGAGGGGAATGTGCTGTGCATTTTTTCAGTGATATGAAAAAGATTAGTGTTTCATCTTGTGTGTCACAATTTCATTTTAAATAAATTACGGTTTGATCCCCTCCTCCCTTTAGCTCTTGACTTGGTATTCTCCTGACTCACCTGAAGAACACATCCTCTCTATTTTATCCTTTCCTTCCATGCACGCTGATCCTCTTTGTTCTTTCCATAATCAGCTTCATTTTTAGCTCCAACAAGAGCACTGAGACAGAAGCAAAAGCAGTGGCTGGACCTGATTGACTGCAGCCAGAGTCATTCTCAAGGGTTGTCCTTTCCAAGCAGGATGCAGAGACACTTGGGATGATTCTGGAGAGGAGCAGCACAAACCCAGCAAAGTTTTCCTCTCTGGGCTTTGTGCCACAACTCTTTGTAATGGGATCCCCTTCACTCAGGAAAAACCACTACCAAGAATTCTGATTCAATAGAGCCTTTCTGATGTGGCTGTTGCAGAAGTATAGCAGTATAATTTGCATTCAAGTTTTGAAATATTTTACATTAATTCCCACCCTGGTGATTTTGGCTGCTCATCATCAAGACCACCACAGAGAAAAGCGATCAGTAAGTGAAATAGGTGCCTGGAAAACCTTGTACTAGTCTCCTCGGGTTCTGGGTAAATTCCAGATCAGATAATTACAATCTACCCACCATAAATTCTCTCTATGATTCCACATGGGTAGGTGTTGAGGGACAAAATCAGGACAGTGATTTAGGTGATCATTTTCTTAAAACTTAACCAAATGGATGAACCAGGTTGGGAAAGCAGTTGTGCAGATTATTCACGAATTCCAGTATTTGGTATGAGGTTATACACATCACATGCATTTTAGATCAAAGGCACTTTAAAAAAAAAGTAAAATTAGACAGGTATTATTCTAGTTCCTACTAACTGACAAAACAGTTTCATTCATGTGCAAGAAAAATTGTGTTTTCTCCTCCTTTTCAGACTTTTTTCCTGCAAAAATTTTTCCCAAACTGGCTCTGTCAGTACCAATTTATCCTGTAACATATAGTGGATTTCCAGCTCTCAGGGACCTATGCTGACTCCCAATTGGTGCCTAATGCAATTATCATTCATTCTATTTGAATATTAGCATTAAAGAGGTGTATTTTTTTTATAACAGTTTTGCGTATGTTCCGCATTAACATTCCAGTGCTGCTCAGTAAAAAGTGTTGGCCATCTGCCCACTTTTAAAGTAAATTTTTGGTTTACCATTTTTTAAATTTGGATTTCTAATTATAGTTAGCTCTTCATAAATAGTTTAGCAGAGCTGGAGAGAGTGTTAAGCACTGCATTTCTGAACCTTTCCTCTCTAATAAGTAACTGTAACCTGGCTCTGACACCTCCAAAATCCAATATATTTTTGTAATTTCCCTTTCTTTGTTCTGGAGACTTCCCTAAACTTGCTAAGGGGAAACATCCCTCTTGCCATTGACCCTGGCAGCAAACCATCATCCCTTCTGTTTGATGCCTCCCAACAAACCAGCTAGTGTCTTCAGCTGGACCTGTGGGCCATCAGCTGGAGAGCTGCAGGTACTATGTCATCAGAGAGCTATTCTTTGATGATGTGGTCAGCCTTCCTCCAGTTTCTAGTAAGCCAGTCTTGGCAGGTTCGTCTTGCCAATGTGCCAGCTAATACAGCTGTAATTATAATTGAATCCACAAAGTTAGATTTAGTCTTCCAAGTCCATATATCACCCTTAGTTACTGCAGTTTTCTGCTACTTAAGCATATTTAATTTACAAACTACTGTTCACATTATATTTCCAGTGGCTTTTGAGATGTGTGGAAGGGTGTTGGTTCACATCAGAGTGACAAAAACTCAAGTAACCACACACATAAAAGAGGAAAAAAAATAGGGCAGGCAATATGGAAGGATATAAATGCCTTTTGCTATAACAATATTTAAAATTAACATACCATCAGTCACAAGGGTGCAGCCAAAACTGGACAGCAGTTCTGGGAGTGTCAAGCAAGATCCTTCTGTACAATTCCAGCTCATTTGTCAGGACAGAACTGCTCTTCCTATGGGTGACAGAGCACAGTGAAAGCACAGTACAATGTGGTGATGAATCATATTTTGGAGCTCTTCTCTGGGACACAAATGCTTTGGTGTGACCAACAGGGAACTCTTAAAAGCCTCCAGTGGTCCAGAAATTATTTTTGCTAGTGTAACTCCCTACAAGATTTGCACTAAAATCCTCATGGAACAAACTTGTTCCTCCTCACTCCTTGTCTTCATCAGATTGCAAGGGGACAGAACATGAGCTGCTCTGCAACCCTGTCTTCCAAATCAGCTGCATGATTTCTCACCAGGATTTTTTATAACCTCTATTCCTTCAATATACTGTACTCAAATTGACCTTCCATGGGAAGTATTTCCATGGGAAATACTTTTCAAGTACCCAAAAATCACCTAACCAGTATCTGTTTGCATATCTTCATTCTAAAACTTTTAAAAACTGCACTCATGCCATGGACAGATATAGAGGTATATTCCTATGTATATTTTTATATTGTCTAGTTTCCCTTCCATTTTCAAAAAAATTGTCTTTTATCAAGATGCATTCTCCAGATTTGTCCTGAGAAGGACTTTGCTTTCCTAAGTGTCTAAAAGGACTTTATTGTTTTCCAAAGTAACAAGAGTAAAGAGACAATCAATCATAAAACAAGTTTTGAGAGAAAATTATTTCTGAGGGGAGAGGACACAGAAGAAAAAAAAAGGGGATATATCTGAAAATCACCAACAAAAAAATCTCTTGCGCACAATTCAGACTATTTGATTTCAGATATTTTGACACATCCTCTCGTTGCAGCTGACATGCTTCAAATTCCTATCTACTTCTATATATTGCACACACACAGCTGGGATATTATTTTTTTATGATGTCCTATGCCTGAGGACTTTGGTAAGAATCCCTGTTATAGTTCTTCATGAAAAATATAGTTTAAAAAAGACTAAATTTAAGTATGTAAGTTTAAGTATAAGAGAGGAAAAGTGGATATCAAAGGTAATCATGAGATGAGGATTATGGAATAATCTTCTCCCCTCCCCCCCATTGTTTATGATTTCTTGTTAAAAATATTTTCTGGCTATCTCAAACAGAAATCTTCAAGACATTTCATTAAGAATTGGGTGGTTAGAAACTTGCTTTACTGCTCTCTGGAATACTGAAAACAAATTTCAGAAATCAGATCCTCTCTTTTAACAAATCTAACAAGCCATGAAGATCTTTCCTATTGCCAACTTCACTCTGTGGAAACAGGACAGCTAACGTGCTCTCTGAGGAAAAGTTAAAATGACAAATGGGTTTTTGCCTATGAAAATTGAAGGTAAATAAACAGCTATACCACAAGGCTTGTTACTGGACTCTGAATTAGTATTAGAATTTCACAAGAAGCTAGGGTGAGTTTCTTTAGAATAATGTACCATGTTCTGGTATTCCACTAACAAAAATATTTTATTTGTATATTAATTATTATATCAGTATCTACCAAAAAGCTTCATTTAAAGCATCTGTAGAATAATTTCATTATAATGTTGTTGCCTGTCAGAAAATGCTTTAAACAATACTGTAGGCACTGATAAGGGTAGCTGCTGCAAGCTGCTGCAAATCCTGAGCTGCTTCTCTTTCCTTGTTCAGCATCTCAAAATCTTGAAGAAAGCTTTGAAAAGTTTTGGAGAGCCAGCTGCTCAGTCACTGTGCCATTGCAATGTAAATTTGCAAGTTTAGTAATAGGTATGGAAGGGAAAAAGCAGCCTTAGGTTTAGGAGCTGCGGCACGCAGAGGAATGGAGCCTCAGCCACAACATCTGAGAAGAATAACGTGGAGGCATGAAGCTGCTGGGATTTCCTGTCATCCTTTGCTCTCCCACTCCTAATCTCCTGAACTGCTTTAATTTTGACATAAGCCTGATTCTAGCATGTTCTTTCGATCAGTCTAAAGGACCGTGACAACACCCACATTTTAAAAAGGTAACCTCAGGCACATTTTCCTCTCCCATCACTCTCTGGATGTTGTGCTGCTCCTTGACACATTCTTCATGCTGCAAATTCACGGGGGCCCATGGAGGAGAGTCCCACAGGGGGTGGAGATCTCCTTTAATGTGAACTGAAATGTCCCATTGGCCACCTCAGTCACTGAGAAGAGCTTGGGCTGGGAGTGAGAGTCTCAGGATAAATATTTTGCCTTGAGATCACTCGGAAGGAATAGGACATGTTCGTAACCACTCAGTATCAACCATTAGCAAAACACCATCTTTACATTCTAAAATATGGCAACAGCTTGTGAAGTTCCTTGCTGACTGGTCCATCTCTGAAAAATTATCAATTTTGTGTACAATCTGATTCTTCATTGTCTTAATCTTTTCCATTTATACGGTACTTTGGCTGTGTAGATGTTAGCAGATTTGCAGTTTTAGAGCAAATACAGGCACATTTCAAATAATAAAAGATTTTCATCTTTCTTGCTTTAAACTCTCATTCAACTGTGTCAGATACCAAGCTGTTGTTCTGAAGATTTTTCTTTAGCATGTGTGTGACTTACTTACTCTGGCTTTGTAACAGATGAAGTGCACTTATAAACCTCAATACCTGAGCAACTGTAATGTCTTAGCAATTTCATAATGAAATTCATATGGAATTTAGCAACCCAAGCCAGATTTGTGTCAGAATCTTTAACATGTTCCAGTTGCATGAAATACTAATTAAAGGCACTCATTGTTAACTGATATAAATAGTCCCCACTTAGCCCATTATAGGTATGGGTTGTAAAACAAACAATTATGTGACAGATGATACATGTTAACACAGAGAAATTCTGTAATGACATTTCTGTAACACTGTAACCTCTTCAACCACCATGTGTTCCACATTACAGGCTAAAGGGGGTGCTGATTGCAAAGGTGACGTACTTTCCAGTTTGTGACTTTTCTTCTAAGAATAGAAATGCCTTAGAGCACCTCTGAATGATTTACATTACAAATTTAGTTCAGGCAATGAAATCATTAATGCAAGCTTGATTTTAACTGCTGCATGTGTTCGCTATTCCATGTGCCAGTGCCAAGTAGTCGACTGTGCCTACCCAGCAAACACCACCTTACCCAGACGCTGCCTTGGTAATCCAAGCAAATGATTGTTTCCTATTTACCATGTCTTTCATCCAATACCCATTTTCCCACCACTCTGTACTAGGAATAAAGTGATCTGGACCAAACAGGAAAGTGACTTCAGAATGCTTTTTTTTTTTGTTTTGCTTTGTTTTGTTTTGTTTTTAAATATGTCATCAAAACTTCAAGCTAATCATGGGATAGAAGCAATCTCTTGGCATTTGGATAAGATACAGAAATTATTCAATTAGTAAAAAATGGTTTCTGCCTTTCCACTAGCCAACATATTCCTGTAACATTAGAAGCAGGTGGCCTCCTTACTCAAAGCGCAAACACGCAGAAGTTGCCTAGTGCATTTAACCTGCCAAAAAATATGTATTTGCACATCTGTGAACTTACAATCCTGTGTTTAACCCTTGCATCTACCCAGTTTCTAAAGCAGCACTAGAAGAAATGACCAAGATACATGTGCAGCAAATGAAGGAAAGGTTACCTCGCTCTATGGACAATACTAAGAATTATATCAGCCATGAGTTTCAAAAGGAACTGCTGAAGATGGACACAGGGTAACTGAGATTTCTTTTTTAAAAAGCAAGACACTTATACTCATGTAAATGCCAGCATAGGACTCAGAAAACCCCAACTTTGACATCTACTTTTAAAAAATTTGGGTCTTAGTGAACAAGACAAAACTATTTGTTAGCAGATATTTGCCTCCAAAGTGCTTTCTCAGAGATATATATTTCACCAGGACAATCCACCCTGAGCTACAACATGCACATGACAAAACCAAGCTTTTGCTATTATTATGATGATTGATTTGCTGCTGAAAGTGAAAAAAGTTAAAGCATGAGAGAACAGATGATGCAAAACTTAAACATTAATGGAAATAACCTTGTCTTACATCACAGCTAGAAATTGGCTTGGATGGAAACCCTGGAGCTCTTCAGATTTGTCCTTGGAGGCGCTTTTATCTGGGTCTGGATCCAAACTTTTTGGCTTAGAGCTATCATCTGATAAAATGTGGAAAGTCCTTTGTGACACCTCACCCTCACAGCAAGTTGAGAGTTTTCCAAGTCCTCTGGGTTGTCCTCTCTGATGGTTCAGGCTCCACCAATTCAGTTCAAGAAGAGACTACAAAATAACACCAAATTTCATGTCCAACAACTCAAAATTTAATAAATTAAGACACAGCCTGTGAAAGAACTGAAATCTCTGTATGTAAAGTCAATATATAAAGATGTCTCATAGTTCTGGAAAGACTGAGTGACACTAATATCTTCATGAGTAATTAAAGAAATAGTAGGACTGTTAATTCCATTTCAATCCTTGCTTAATCTTGCCAACCTCAAGCAGAATCACCTGTAATTTTACCTAGCATTCAGTGGTCTTATCCCAGAATACACATTTCTTTCTGGAACATTTGAAGCCATTTGGATAGGACATTTGGATGATATTATTGTCCAAAAATGGGGATGTTCTCACTCTTTGGACTTTTTCCTAACCTTTTTTTTTTTTGGTTTTTAGAACACAAAAATGATTTACCCTAGAAATGTCAAACTTGATTCAATGCTTGCTTGGCAGAGAGACATGCCTTTGGAGCCTGTTAGAGGGCTTAGGTGGGTAATTGTAAAGTTATTGTTCGTTTTTTCCACACTCATGGCATAGAGTGCATGGCCAGCTCATGTTAATAAATACCTGTTGGGTACATGTGTGGTTTATAAAGGCTTGATTCAAAGCCCACTGAAGTAAATGAAAAGAGTTCTCTGGCTATAAACAGGCTTGGAGTCAGGCTGTAAATGTAAATGACAGGATGGAAGAGAATCTGTCATGGCAAAAGTAGACTCTCCTGCAACCCTTAGAATCTCCATGGCAGGAGGGAGGGTGGGAGGACACTCATTGTCTGTGGACATCATGCACTATAGGGGCCACAGAATGGAAAAGGGAATAGAATCTTGAGAAAGGGGAAATTCTAGGGTCACAGTGGGGTTAAAAATTATTTGAATTATAACAGCTAATGCTGATTAGATATATTCGGTTTTCTGTACCACTGGAGAAAAACAAAGGAAAGGAAAGAAGAAAGGAAGAGAAGGGAGAAAGGAAGAAAGGATGAAAGGAATGAAGGACAGAAGAAAGAAAGAGAGAAAGAAAGAATATGAAATTTAGACAAAGCCTTATCATTACATGAGTAATATAAAAGTGTTCAATGGCTCTTAAGCAATATAGATGTATTTCCTGTACTGGACCTATCTCATGAGTGCACATGTTAATATGGGGACTGTTGGATAATTGCAGCACCAATCTGTGGAAGGAAATGAGCTGCAGCAGCACATCACCCTCCAATCCAGCTGCCTTCCTAGCCCAGCTTATCATGCCTAGCACTGGAGTCCCAGGAGCCCCTGTCACCACCTGCCTGAGAACTATAGCCAGGGTCTCCTTCCTTCAGCTCTCAGAGGCATTCCAATTCATCTCACGGGTCCCGGACTTTGGTAGACAGCTGGGAGGGTCAAGGGAGCTTATGTGACATTCCTGACTACACACATTTGCTCTGCTTCCATGAACTAGGCAAATGTCTGCTGAATCAGGCAGAAATATTTTCACTGCAAAGTAAAAATTCTTCTCTTCCCACCTCTTTTTGCAAAAAGCAGAAATCCTTCTGCAGAGTCTGTATACAAAGTCTAGCTGTTTGCATATTTGATAAAAATATGCATCTCGACTTATGGCTTAACACATACAAGAAGTCTGCAATACCTCTCATTATATTTGATTTCTTCTTTTATTTACTTGCTCTCTCTCAATTTTTGAATACTTCTTTTCAAGTGGAAGACTTGTACAATGATTTGCCCAAGCAACATTTTGTTTTGCTGTGGGATTCTATAGTCCAGCAGTAGCTAGTTGGTAGTTTGCCACTCAGAGTTGAAAGTTCAGCAGCCACCTGTGTCACATTTCTCCCTTTTCTGGAATGAAAGGGTGCTATAGGAAAGGTGGGTTAGCTTTTTCTTTTTTGGTACAGCTAAAAGTGGAAGGGAGCGTTGTCTGTGAGAAACTTATTTCCTCATATAGTGAGGTAGCCAGCTGGCAGCCAGATGGCACCAAGCCACTAGGAGGTCAAAGGCCATTGGACAACTGTGTGGGATTTGTTTCTCACTCGATGTGTTTGGTTTTAAAATCATTTATTTCTGGAGTAAGTCATAGATATGGAAAGGGTTTCACCTAGGGGATGTTTGTTTCCCCATCCAGTTGAAACCACAAACAGACAGAAAGCTGGTCACTGGCCAAAGTGAAAGGCCAAAGGCAAATTGTCCCATATTTATCCTTTTCTGGGTCAAAACTCAAAAGCTGGACACTGATGGCAGTTCATAAATATTTCACTGCTCCAATCAACAAATGAGATATAAGGACATCGCATGTCAAGAAATTTGTTGACTCTTGCAGAGCAGATAGCCAGCTGGCATGAGCACTGCTATTGCCCTGTCTCAGAGCTGAAAGGCCAGAGTCAAATGGTGCCAGATTTGTTCCTGGTTTAGCTAAAATAACACAGGAATCATGCTTATGTTTTGATCTTGCTGTGGCAAGTCCTGTGATCCTCACTGGCCATGTGATCTTCACCTATGAGTAACAGGAGACTGAAATCCCCAGAGAGAAATTCTGCCTAAAGGTTTACAATTTCTGTTTTGTTCAAGCTTCCCATTCATCTCATATTTTATGCTCTTTTGTGTTTGCAAGTGCTTTGGGAGTCATCAAGAGATGCTTGTAACATAGTGTAGGGATCTGATCCCATCCTCACAGCTCTGGAGGACTGTGGATCAGGTTCTTCTTAAGGATCAACAAGCAAAAACTCACTGAGATCAGTGGAAACAAACCCTCATATGTCGTGCAGGTAAGGTTTGCATCCTGACCAGCAGTTTCCATCTTTAAACAGGAAGAATGGGCCAGCCTTTTTATTCTGAAATAGTCAATGCATGACTGTAGCATCCCTCCTAAATATCTGGAAGGGTTAACACTTCAAACTTCTGCCCCTTGTTTGAAACAGGAGATAAATGGCCAAGAAAGAATCAGCTATATGCTTTCCATAGAACATGCCAACAGACAAGGTTCTGGCTCCTGGTCCTTGGGGTGGCTCAGTGCCCAGCATCCAGTGGTCCAGAAACACACTGTTTTCACAATACCTGAAGCAGTATAGTTAAATTTAGATTCTGATCAGCCTGGCAGGCTGCCCACATAAAAACAAAGGGTTACAAGCATGCCAGTTCGTGTGTTGTCACCAGCACTGGCTTCTGGAAGGCAGCTCCCCATCCAGAGAGCACAAATACTCTGAGGAGATGGCTGAGTAAAGCTGCTGGTTTTCAGTTACCATGCAAAGGAGCATGAAAGAACAGATTTCCTTGGCCTCACACATGCTTTATAGCCCTGTTCCAGGGCAACCCAGACAGTGACAGAAGGAACTTCCAAAGACTCTGTGGTGGTCCAGTTTGGTGTAACCTAAGAAGTCATGCTCCTCAGCTCTCTGCCCCAGCTCTCTGCCCAGAGGTTTCCTCCCCAGCAGCAGTGGTGGCAACAGAACACTTGGAGTGTTTGGTTCCCCAGCAACTGCAGTTGACTCTCTGGTATATCAATTTGAGTCACAGTCGAGTTCAGTTTGTGTTAATGAGCCTGATGATTTGTGAACTCTGCCAGCAGCAGAGAGGCTGCATTGCATTGCTGCTGCTGCTGCTGCTGCTGCTGGGGAGGGAGCAGCCCCCAGCAGTGCTGAGGATGGCCAGGTAGGAGACAAGAGTCAAACCTGACTTAATGAAAGGGTTGTAGCTCTCTCAGACTTCATCAGGGTCCTGCTTGTTTCTATTTACTGAGAGCAAATGCAAAGAAAGCAAACAGAAGGGACCTGTGAGAATTCCAGCTCTTGCTGGCCAGAAAAGCTGTATGGAAGCACACCTGGGAATAAACTAATTCACACAGAGTGGAAGTAAAGGAGGGAGAAAGAGAATGCAGTGTAGAAGGCTGTAACTCACTTTTGTTAGCTCCTATTCTCTTGTCTGCTCTCAGCAGGGAGGGTATATCACTCTCCAGTTTATTTTACTTTAAACATAAAACTTTTTCTTAAACACAAGTTTTGAAACGGGCAAAATATTATGAGCCCTCTCAATTCTGATCTGTTAAATACCCATCTGATCCAGCTTTTAAGTATCTTATTTGAAAGAAAAGTAGTATCTTGAATTTTTAATATCTTATTGACCTGGAAGATGTGACTTGACTAATCTCCAGGGCCAAGAAAAAGCACATTTATTGAAGGCTGTTACTGTCAGGTCAGTTATGAAACTCAGATTTTCGACAGATACAAAGATTCAAAATACTGATATATTAATGCAAATAACAGCAGCTAAGCTTCTCCTCATAGGCCACCTGGAGTCAGGTCTTTGTCTAAACAAAGGATAAGAACAACTAGAGAGCAGAAAAAAGTAGGATACTTAAGTAGCTCAACTCCGTACAGATATATAGGACAAGTCGATTGTTTACCAGGCTGATCTCCCTAATTCAGAAACATATTTATGTTTCTTCAATATCTTTGCACTCAATATTAAATTTTTCATCAGTGAAAAGTAGTAAAACTTCTTCCTTTGGCAGGTACTATATGTAACTGTGATAAATCAGTAAATATAAGAACTTCTTGAGGACAGAAGGCAATACTACTGGCGGCTGAAAAGTCTGTTAGAGATTCAAGTGTTAGCATAGGATTTACATTTATGGGTTGCCACAAATTATTCTGGAAAAACCCTAGACACAACCTCCTCTGTGGTCTCTGAAACTCCAACAGCTCTGGGACAGCACTGACACATAGACTTGGACTGCAATCCAGGAACAAAAATTGTGGCTTGGACCTACATCTACTGAGAAAGACCAACCCTTGTGTGAGTCAATGGTGCATGCATTTTACTTGTCTGTGTCTTCCTCAAACTCCCTGCTATCTCTGTCAGCTTTCTCACTCTATCCCCTGGCATGAATTCAAAGCACACTTTCACATCACTAAAATCTCCAAAAGCTGATGTTACATTTTTGGTCGAGCTGGTTTTTATAAATAGGAATGTGAACTTCTGTTTTATAGACTGGAACTCACAGCTGCAAGTAAAAAGACTGTATGCTACCTGAACTTCAGTTACTAACCAGTTAAAACCAGATATCTGCTCCTTCTGCATCTACTTACGTTTTCTCTCTATTAGCTAATGTACATTGATGGAATCTCATCAGCTCCTTCATGACCATTTTGAGATGTGTCCTTGCCAAAAGTGTTAAAGTGTTCAGTCTTGCTCTCCAAACCAATGTATAGCTGAGCTAAAAATGTCATGTGTTGGCTTAAAAACAAAGCAAAAATAAAAATTGAGTTTTGCTGCTGCATTCATTTCAGATCTTAGGATAACTTCCATAAAGGGTATAGGCCAGATTCTTAGCACATTGAAAACTGCATAGGTCCACTGATTCCCATGAAGCTACATTGATTTACAGCAGCTGAGAATCTGGCCTAAAAGGCTCAGGGCTATATATCTATCTTATGTTGTGCTAAAGTCTCTTGACCTCTTACTTGATTGCCTTGCTCCAGTGTGTGATGCTAGTGTAGGTAAATTATACCTCTGCTGGCCACTAAGCTTGCTGTTCTAGCAACATTAATAACCTCAAGGCCTCCAATTTTCTTACCAATGCTTACTAGACCTCCTATGCAAGCCTCTGGGGCTGCTCTGACAATAATCCCAATATATATTGTTTTGAATGAAAATAAACTTTATTGCAACTTGTGCTGGAGGCAGACCCATGAGCCTATGCTCTAGAATGCCTACAAGGCAGCTGTGTAATCATTAGCAATACTATAGGGAACAGCACTAGGATCAGTTCAGAAGGGTTCTTCATCCAGCTGGGACTATAATTTACAATGCCACCATCACTACAATAATAAGGTAGCAGAGGGAAAACACTCTGGGAGGGGTGGCAGTGAAATTCAGCCATCTCAAGGTGTGGTCTTTGGGGTAAACCTTTAATTGGCAGAAGGTTCACTAACTGTTCTAGTAACCTCAGACTTTCACCTTTCATTAAATCTAAATCTACAACCAAAATTAACTTGAAAAAGCATCCACATGGAAAGGGCTAGCCATCAATGTATCATTTTTCCATGCAAAACCAGAGAAATTTTGGTGTCCTAGCCCCCTTTTTCTTGCCCTTCTGCCCTACCATCCTAATCAGTTCACCACACTGGACTTGCACAGGCAAAGAAGTAGTAGAAGCAATAGCAGCCCATTAAGTTTTGCTTCTGTTTGGCATCCAGCTCACTCTGCCTTTTCCTTTACCTCAGTTTTATAAACCACATCTTATTTTGACCTAGAAAATTTTATTATGGCTAGAGCCAGCTCACACAGATCACTACTGGTCACTTTTATCAAAAGCTAGGTTATAGACTAATTTTACAACCAAATCCATGATGTTGAAGAGGTCCAAATTTGAGTTTGAAATCTCATGTGATCACTTGTGGTAGTAGATGTAGTAGACTGGATGAAGACAACCCACAGAGCAGGGCCTCCTCTTTCTGCAGGTGTGCTCTCCATCTCCATTCACTGCTAGTCTCTCCACTCACATTTAGACAGATAATTAGATGAAATAAAAATTTTGACTTTTGAAAACTTTGAGTTCTTTTATGCCTCTGTCTTCATAAAACCCTTCTGAATGCTGAGTACAGCAAGGGCAAAGACTGTGGGGTTTGAATGAAGGGCTGCTGCTTTTAATCAAAGGTTAAACAGCACAACTTGCTTTTCATATTATTCATCTCTTGTTGTTGTTGTTGTTGTTTTTGTTTTTGTAAAACATCATCCACAAGCTTCTGAACTCTCCTGTGGCCCCTTAAAACAGTCATGACCCTTAATGTGCAGAGCACTGCCAACATCCAGGAAAAGTCAAGGCAGAAGGAGCAGGAGCACACACATATGCAGGGCAAGTTTTAAGACATGTGTAAGATGTCTTGGAAATGTCATCCAGCTCTGCCCCCATCTCTACATATGTTTACTTAAGTGAATGATTTTAGGTGTCTCTCTGTTGCTCTCATTGACTGACAGCACACAATGGGGAGCAGCACAGGTAAAAAGCCCATACTAAAAATAAATGTACTGCAAGGCAAAGGAAGATTTCCAGGAGAATATTCAGTGAAGTTGTTTCTAAATGAGTTAATTTAATTCAATAAATCAAAGTTGGTTTCTCTTCTCCATCTCTTGTTCATGCTGCAGTATTGAACTATTTTCTTATGTTTCCTTAGTCTATTGAATTATCTCAGTTACATCTGAGATTTTGCTCATTTTCCTGGTTTCTGAATTGGTCACACAAAGTTGGTGGTACTCACATACTTTGAAAAGCACTGAGACATCCGCACAACTGCCAGGGCAATGAGAATATGAGATACAAGTCTGAGCGCTGGTCTTGTTCTGCCCTGACCTGTGCATTGGCTTTGCCAAAGCTGTTTGAACTCTCCAGGCTTCAGTTTACTCAGATAAAAAGAGAAATTCTGGGTTTGGGTTTATTTTCTTACAAAAATAAATAAACCAACCAAACCCACAGCAAAACCCCAAAACAAAACTCTAAAACAGTTCTAGATCAAACTGGAGCCATGGGCTTCAGTGAATAGATCAATGAGAATCTACAGCTCATTGATGTTGGAGAACCTCAGATTTAATCATGATAATGTCTCCAACTTTAAAACCATAGGCCAGGCTTACTTTTGATAGTAGAAAGAGAATTCACTAAATCATCAAGAGACCATGGTAAAGTACATTGACAACCATATATTACAGTGGTTTTGAAACTGTCAATGAAATTAAATGCCCAAATGTAACTGAATATTGATGATTAATATGCACAAGGTTTCATAAATACCAAGGTCACAATGAAGATGATCCCAAATTTCTCAGGTACGTGAAGCCAGAGGTTGTCTTTTCATCATAGATCTTTGGAAATTCATCATACTCTGAAAATGCATGCAAACACACAAAAAAAATCATGACTAAAACACTGTCATCTGCCTTCAGGGGATCCATGGGGAAATACAGTGTCCCAGCTTGTAAAAAGAAAATATTCCTGGCAATGTCATAAACAAAACTTTAAACACGCAAGATTTGACTTAGTTGACACCATGTTGAACATTGCTAACTGACCAAGAGAAGATACAAATAAATCTATACTGTTCTAAATACTTCAGCTCTAATTCTGTGATAAGGATTTGAAAACTGATGCTAAGCTTACTATCATGTTAAAAACAGCACTTTCTAGTCAAGGCAAAGCTTGGAGAAATGTTTTGCCAACTAATGGAAAAACATCTCATAGGATCTAAATTATGAAATCAATGTGTACTTGGCCCTACAAAGTTTCTTCATTTCTCACATAAGTTTTTCATTAGCCCAGACTTTTTCCTTGGTCTTATTTGATTTTTATGGTCTGGGGTCTTCTCACACATAAAATGGGAAGTGAAATAGTCTTACTTTTGTTGCTGAAATGTTAGATAAAGTACTTTCTGGTGAGTTTGTCTATGGTGTTGCTTGGATTTTGAAGTCATTTTCCTACAGTTGACATGCAGTTAACAAACTTTCCAAACAAGGTGCTTACATCCAGTGCATGGGTTTCTAAAATGGATCAGTTTATGCATCCATGTATGTGATAGAGAACATAAACAGAGTGACCCAAATCAAACTCTGTGTAGTAGCCTGAAATGCAGCCAGATGAAACCTCAAAGAGGACAATTTTTGATTTCACCATTTCCCAGGCTCAGGCCAGTTATCTGTCCTGGTGGGCTGGTATTCAGGTGGATAATCGTGGTAATAATGGTTAGCTATAGCAACCAGTGCTTTCCCCAAAACTGTGTTTAGAAAATTTGTCTTGGGTGATGTTTGTATCTTTCTTGAAAATACAAGGATACAATAAAGAACTGATGAACATCTCTTTGCCTAACTGATTCAAGCTGTAATCAAATTATGTGGTTTCTGACATGAAGTCTTCAAGACACATTCAATCTGCATTGTTGAAGCCTTTAGACAGAATAAACACAATGTAAAATCACATTTGAGATATAAATCCCTCACTTACATATTTATTTTTAAACTTGGTGTTTACAAGTATCATGGCAGTACATGGTCCCTCTCTTTCCACTTCATTTTATCAATCTCTCATTTATCAGCCTCTAGTATTAGTTTTCTCCTTGCTTGAATCTTATAATTTTCTAAGTTTCCCCCAGTAAGAAAACAATCCTGTCTGGGGATTCCTTAGCTCCCTTACATGGAAGCTCATGAGTTCTCCAGAAACCCCAGCATTCATTTGCTAACGCTTAGCTTTGGTATCTTAGCTAAACTTGCTGTTCTTAGCTCAGACAGATCCCTTCCTGTGCAAGTACTTTTCTCATTGCCCAGTCAGTGTGAATTCAGGCAGTTTAGTTTAACCAGTAGTAGGAAAGAGCTAAAAGGGTCTGTTTGCACCAGTGTCAGCTGCAAGTGGTGACCTTTTTTACTGTCTGGCACTTGTTTGTAAAAGTACTCACCTTTTATTCCACTGTCTCTGGTCTAGCCTTCCACCTTCATGACAAACATCAATCTTAGGACAACCACAGCATTTAAATTGAGACAGATGCTCATTATTGAGCAGAATGTTGTAAGACACACTGAAAACAGATGCAAGGGGGCACCCGCACCAGCAGTGACAAGACTCAGCTGGAAAGGGCAGGTAACCAGGGTCTGACTCAGTAAATGCTTACAGTCCACCCTGCTTTGCTTCTCTCATGACCTCAGCTAATCTGTTTGATTTAACACTGCAATCCAGTGCTCACTCTGACAGTCAGTGACCTGAACTCAGGGCAGTAAAAAAAGTGATAGCTCTTTCCCAGCTGAGATTAGTCACTAGGAATAGGATCCATCTCAGCTGATGTAAAGGTCTACATCTCAGCTCCCCTCTCCTTGTAGACAATGAATGGATGTTCTTAAGGCTACCTTCATCTCAGTGTCATAGTGACACCTAGAATGGTTCCTGTGGATCACACTCCTCACCATAAATGTCTACAGTGAAGGAAGATTAATTTGTCCTATTTAATTTAAAGCTTTCATATTTTGTTTTGCCAATAACTTTAGCTTTATGATAGTGTATTATGATGAAGAGAATAGCAATAACTAGGTGTAAGACAGGGCTTCCATGGAGACATGATATGGTTCTGAAGACATTGAGTGCTTTCCCAAGGACAGAGTGAAGCAAATAGGGAACTGTAGCAAGGCGCAAGAGGGATATTGGAATCCTCCCTGCAAAGGAAGCTATTCATCAGACTAAGAACAATTAGCACACACATTAATCTATAGCTCTGCAATTCATCTTACTTAGATCAAGGCATCACTCCATTTGCTTTGGAAGACTTTGTTCCTGCCAAACTGGGGACACCAGCTGAGCAACTCTGCAGTGAAGACATAACCGTAATAAGTGAGATTTTTTTGCTGCTGTAACCACATCCCATTTTTTTTCTCCATTTTTTATTATCATCTGTCTTGAATCATTTCCTTGTGGGGAATTTCAGCTACCAGTGTTAATGGTATTACATATAAGAACTGCCATTGGCACCAACACAAAGGAGAACAAATACTTTTTTGTTAAAATACAAAAATTCCCAGCTCTATTTGAGCAGGGCTACATTTGACATTTATTTTACTGTAACAAAAGTGACCTTTTGCACATGTTTACCTTAAAGAGAAAGCTAAAACTGACACATTTGGCACCTCAAGCAATAGTTGTAGTAAGGAGGAAGCATAGGAAAGGAAGGTAAAGTTGACCCTGATACTAGGATTAACAATAAAACAAAAATTGTCACGTACTGCTTACTTGTCCTAACATCTGAAAGGGTTTGAGAGAGTTAAAAAAAAAAAAAAAAGGCTTGTTTAATGTCTGATTTGCACTCTGCCCCATTTTTGCTCGCATACAAGTTTACATATTTTTAGTTTACCCAGTTCCTTGTTGGCTCAGTTAGATTTCTGAGAAGCTTGGGTTTTTCGAGCCCACGTGGGGACTGCGTCTAGCAAGAACTCCACAAGACACTCTGCACCCTAAACCCATTGCTCTCCTTCATCACATGGTGAAGGACAATGCCCAGTATGAGTTAATCCAGCATCACAGGTTATTTCTCCATAGCATGCCTCTTGCCAAAACAGCCCATTCTTTTCACAAGAAAAGACTAAAGAAGGAAAGAAATGTGTCCTAGCAAACAGTCAGATGAATTCCTGACTGTAAAATTGGAAACAAAAAATGAAATATGAAAACAGAAACTTAAAATATATCTGATTCCAAAGTTCCTTTTTAGCTGTTCCAATTTCTTGGCTACAATGAGTGCAAAGGTCTGGCAGTGTAATGCTTCTCCCTCCCTCTTCCTTTATTTCCCCTTCTTCTTTCTTCAAAGCCTGGCCTCACCTTAGAAAATTTGCTGTGTTTAAGTTTTCTTTTTCACTGCAGCTTGAGATTCTCCCTGCTCCCTCTCTCTCCCTTAGCCTGGTGCATGTTTGCATTCAGTGTCACATTATGAAGCGGACTCTTCCTCTCCTACTGGGAGTTTTTCTCAAGAGTATCTGGCTGGTTTCTTCCTAAGACACTGTCTTCATTTGGAATTCATACTTTTTTCCCATGACAAAATGTTGGTGTTATTCTAATATTTTCTAAGACATTGATTACATTGAAATTGTCTGTTGTACATGGTATCAATCATTAGAATCCTTGTCCCCTCTCTTCCTCATGGGCTCAAGGAAACCTCCTAGCTAAGTCATCCCTCCCTCAGTCATAAAGAATGGAATGAAATGAAGGAAGGAAAGAAGATGTGGGGGGGGAAGGATAAGGATGTGGTGCATTTTTCATTTTCTCCTACATCAATTACGTGTTCTGTTTCACACTGGCCTCCCAAAAGTTTTAAGTAGCAAATGCTTCTATGAAATTGACCATCTGAATTGTCTCATTTATTCTAGTGTGTTTCTTTATGTGAGTAACAGTTCATTGACCTGATGGGGTCAGATTGTGCTGTAGGTACTTTTCCTGCTAGAAGTCAGGGCTGTGTTTCCTTGAGGTGCAAGAGCTTTCCCTTTCATGTCATTCCATAATCCATACTGTTCATTGTAGTGAGAAAATGCAGCACACAACTTGTCATTCACTCTCTCCCCTGCTGCTGTTTTACTCAGCAGCCCTTAAGACTACTCTTGACCTTTTTATTCCTTAGTTCAACCCAAGAGTCCTTTAAGTCAATGCGATTAATGTTTTAAGCCTGCTTATGATCTTCTTTGTGATGCCTGCAGTGTTGTCATGTTTAAACTTAGGGTAGGCTTTGAGACTCTGAAGAGTTAAATTGGGGTGAACATTTCCTAAATCTTACATATGAATGACATGTGCCAGAAAAAATTTGAAACTACTTCTAACCATTATCAAAAAGTATGTTTTGGACTGCAATTCTCTTAAAAACCTGACTGCTTGAGAAGATATCTCCTGGAGAAAAAATTCTGTCAGATTGTATACTGCTTGTTCACCATGCATGTTTTCTTAATCTGAGGTTCAATTTATTCCTATTTTGGTACTGAAATCAAACACATCTTAAATTTCTGAACTGCATACAAGAAGAAAGGTGATTGGGAAAAAAAATACAAAGTTAAATGACATTCTCAACCATCTGGAAAAGGCTTTTTTTTTTCTTTAAAATTGAGCTCTGAGAGTAATAATTAAGAGAGAGGCTGCCTACAGTACAACAGAAAAAAAACACAAAAAAAATCCCAAAATCCATTTTGGTGTGGTTACATTTCATGGATAGATCACTGGTGACAGTTCTGTTCTCCATCACTGGCAAATTCAGCTAAGATAACAAAGGATGTGATTCACAGGATAAATGAAGATACACTAATAAACTATAGATGACTTGAAAAAAGTCAATGTAAAATCTGCCTCTGCATCTAAATTCTGTACAAATTATGTACATAAATTCTGTATATAAATTCTGTAAATTCTATAAATCCTTATAATCCATATACTTGAGCAAGACTTTGTTCTCTCTTTATTTGTTTTTAATCTGTATTTGTACTGTTTCTTAGGCCTGTGGTAGCACAAAACTAAAAGGTTCATTCCATGTCATACCTCTCTAGCACAACATAAGATTGCTGGCAGGTTGGGAAGAGCTGGTACTGATACACAGCTTTACTTAGTGTGGTGCAGAAGCTTCCAGCCTGCTAAAGTGGTGCACAACAGCAGCAGTTGCCAGGTCTGTCGAGGCAGAGGCATTTAGTGGAGCTGCAGACAGATCCTTCAGATAAGTACTTGAGTGCAGAAACATCTTGGCTTTCCAACTTCTGTCAGAAACCAGCTGTTTTCAAGGGCTGTTCTCCTCCCTGAGAACGTGGGACCAGCATCAGGAGGCAAGCAGCCTCTGTCAATGAAAATCTTGCTGAAGTGAAACATGCATAGGTGAATGTACAGTAAGTAGAGGAGATGGGTTTGGATGGGTGCAGTTGGTGGTACCTGGCAGACAGGTGAGCAGATTGGTGTAGGGGCAGGGCTGGGTTCCCACTGTGTTAGAGCTCTGCCATTTCAACTGCTCGTGTGGAAGAAACTGAGAGAACAGGGAAATGTTCTATGGCTACATCTTGGAAGCTATTGCTTCCACACCAACAATGGTGTGGCTGGAGTTCAGGATTCATCTCACCTAATTTTCATATCCATAAGTCAGAACTATGTGAAAATCCCTAGTTTAATTTTATGGAGGGCTGGGTCACTGGTTTTTTTCAGTTTCTTTCTGGGTGGGTCCATAACTACAAGTTTTGCTTGTGTTTCAGGTCCAAATAAGCTCAATATCTCAAAATGTAACACAGTCAAAACTGCCAAATTTTATCTGGTTCATTGTCAAAATCATGTGAGAATGTAAAGCATAAATCAGCAAAGGATCACTCAAAACTGTGCTTTAGGTTCTTTCAGAAAGTCCAATATTCTTATTAAACATGAAATCACATGAATTTTACATAAATTGGAGTAACGGAGAATATGTTCCTCATGGTTCCATAAACCTCATTTTAGCACTTCATACTTCATCTTATCTGAAAACTGGTTTCATTTCAGTTGTCCAGAGTGAATCCAAAATTTCACTGAACATGGTGATAATTTGATTATATCCTAAGAATCAGCTTCAGAGTTGGATCCGCTGGACGAACTGAATAGAGAAGAATGTTTGATGCTTCCAGAACCCTTTTGGGACACAAGTCCTGCTAATCTTCTTTAGACTGGAATATTTAGGGAAAGCAAACATATAAACAAAAAACTCCACGTGTCCTTTTATCTTGCTTTTTTTCTTTTGAGTTTCTGTGCCTCAAGAGAGGGGTATTCTAAGTCCTATATCTGTATGTATATCTATATCTATATATATCTCAAATATTCAAATATCGAACTCATTTAATCCTAAAAAAATACATGTTTAAAGATGAGGAATTAATTGTCCTGTGCTTGTATGTGTTCCTGTGAGCATTTCCCTTCCCATTGGCTTCATTGGAGGTCATAATGACCAGCTTACACTACTTAATTCATTTGACCTGAGTTATGTTGTACATACACTACAGAGCTAAACGTTACCATTTACAGTTTTCCCTATTAGGAAAACTTATATTCCTACCCAAAACCACTTTTTAGGCTATTTCAAAGCTCCAAGGATAATGCTGGTTACAAGTCTGGTTTAAGATTTGTATTTTTTAAGCCCAGCACTTTTATAGTTTACAAAAACCCACGCTGAAATAAAATACTTACATTTGGGAGAGAATACTTACATTTTGACAAGCCAGCATTGGGGTGAAATAGTTATTTTCTCTACTATTGTGTAATTTTTCTGCAAAAAGAAGTAGCTCAAACACAGGAACACTGGAGTTACTGAGAACATTTAATATGATGACTGATTATTTAAAATATGCTGTGAAGCACTTCGGGTTTAGAAATAGTTATGCCCTGAAGACTGTCATGAAGAATGGCTGCATTCCACAGCAAGAACAGTGTTTGGAAAGCTTAGCTCTCTCCAGCTTACTCACAACGATGATAAATTGCATGTATTGCACACTGTATGCACAGTTTTTATGCAGGTGTTTCACTGGGATGGGGGTGTTTTAGGGTGTGTTTTTTTAATTAAACAGTGGTCCTGATAATTTCCCTCTCACCCCCTCTAAGAACACATAGAAAAATTATTTTGCTATTTGAGCTCCAAAACTCCAAGTAGTACAACCGTTGCATTATCTCTACAACAGGGATGGAAATCCCGATTTTCCAATATGTTCTGTCCCTAAGTACCTTGCTCTGTAATGAAACAAACTAAACTTTTATAGTTTACAAAAACCCACGCTGAAATAAAATACTTACATTTGGGAGAGAATACTTACATTTTGACAAGCCAGCATTGAGGTGAAATAGTTATTTTCTCTACTATTGTGTAATTTTTCTGCAAAAAGAAGTAGCTCAAACGCAGGAACACTGGAGTTACTGAGAACATTTAATATGATGACTGATTATTTAAAATATGCTGTGAAGCACTTCAGGTTTAGAAATAGTTATGCCCAGAAGACTGTATCTTTGACCTTGATGTTCGTGGTGCTAACCCAGCTATCCCTGTGCTGCCCTTTTCTGTTTCACTGTGTGGGAGGGAGCAAAAGCAGGTCAGATTGAAGCTTCCAGGCACTTATATTTGCCAGGAACAAAAACAAGGAGCAATTTCTTGCTGACACCTCTTCTGGAGAAAACTGGTTACATTATCATTACTAAGACAAAAGGATCCTGCAATACTGACCTTGAGAGAAGCAGCTTTGGGGGTTGCAGACCAGAATTAAAGACCATGTACTCTTCCCCTTCCTTTTCCTCCTCCAAAATACAATTCATTTATTTAGAGGGAAGAAATTATGGAGAAGAGTATGGCTGGGTTATCTGTGTCACCCCATCTTCTCTGAAAGCCTGAACCATTATTTGTTTATCTGTTTAGACACTGTTTTTCCTACTCACCATTGCACGTTATCAGTTTATCCATAGTGACTCAGTTATGAGGTCACATCCAAAGGAATACACAGACCAGGGCTAGCACATAAAGTCAGATATGGAAGGATCATTCACAAATTCTACAAAATTTTGACAAATATTTTACTCAGACTGACTGTCACAGACCTAGATTACAGCTAGGACATCATCAGGAGTTGACATGTTGGGTATTTGTCTCAGTATGATGATTTGGGCACAAAGGAGTAAAGAGACTTCATCAACATAATTTTTGTACCAGAGGTAACAATGATCTCTGGTCATCTTGTTTACTGGTATAGATATAGTCAAAGTGCTTTATATGAAATATATGTTTCTCATGACACTGCAAGAATCTATAAAGATTCAAGAAGATACAAGTTTTTATAGATGCACACAGCCTAATACATTTCTCAGAAACTAAATATTTCATTATAAATTTACCAGCATGAACAAAATTGCTTCCTCAGAATTATGTCGAAATTCTGAAATCGCTGTTTATTTGTCAGGAAGGAGTAAAACTTACAGAGCACAAGATGGAATATCTTTGGCAATGTAAAATAAGTGTTGCAAAATTGAAGATGCTGCAAATATTTTCCTATAACTTTGTTCCATGCTATGCATTTTGTCAGAAATATTTCACCGAGGTGAAACACAATTTTTTCTCACAATTCACATAGCAAGAAATAATGCAGTAAAAAAAAACCTCTAATTTTGCTCTGTTTTTCATGATCTTAAACTCTACTGAGCTAACTGCATTTATCTTAGGAATGTAGTCAACAGAGCACTTTTCATATTAATGTGCAATATATTTAAGAGGCTCATCTGCTTATTTTTATTATTTTCTCAAACCGAAAGTATGGGAATTGTGCAAAATTATATGCAAAACAGAGAGACTTTGTCAGAAGCAATCTGGTTATAGATTATTTCTGCTTTGTTTTGTTTTCTTTGTCATCCACTAAAGCCATTAGCACTTAATAATGCAGTGTAATTCACTGATTCCCCTAGGCAAGGAAAGATTGTAGGCACAAAAATGTTGGGGAGGGGGGTCTTAAATGAGGGTCCCTAACCTCAGAAATTATGTTCTCAACAACCAATTTACAAGATAGAAGTGATTTTTCTCCTCAACCATTTAGGAAGACAGTTAGTACTTCTTTTGAAAGGTATTTTTACTTCTTTGTTCATTGTCTTGGATCTGGCTATAGGCATTTCTGGGAAGCAAAGGGTAGGGCTTAAGCCACAGTGTTGGTTCCTACCCTCCCTCTTCTCAACACTTCTAGATTGGGCAGATTGCTGCTTTATGTTCTGGTTTTTGAGGCCTCTACTATCTCAGTGCATCACAAGGTAAAGCCCACATGGAAAACAGGTTGGGATTTCCACTCACTTGCACAGCGCTTGGAAAAACTTCCAAAGCTGCAAGGCACTGTGCTATGGAGCGCAACACTCTTTTATCCATTGACTTTTTTTAGAAAAAAACCCCTACACTAAATAAACAAAGCCAGAACCTCCACAAATTAGATTAGGTTTGCAGTCTGCACATCCTATATGAAAAAAAAAATAAATGAACCACCACAAAACTGCTTAGTAAAATAAAATTCTGAATAACTTAATTCACAAAACCAATACAGAATATGCTTTGCTTACTGTAAGGGGTTCTTAAATTCTCTTCTGCTCAGCACTTTTGATGTGATGCCAACAGCTTCCAGAGACACATACCTGTAGCAATGCTGACCTTTCCAATATCAAGCAAACTAATCTACGACTACATCATGGCTTTAAACATGATTGTTCACCAAGAAGCAGTCACTGAAAAGAATTCCACAGACTATGTGTAGAATAAGACCTGGTCAACTTAAGTAAGATTAAAACAGCTTGGACTTTTATGAACCCACATAACAAAAATAATAAAAATATGTAACTTTATTTCTGCATTGCTTGATCCACAAACCATCTCGACCACCCCTTGTGCAATTTGTAAATGAAACAGAACTAACTTAGGACTCAGAACTGTCTATTTATTCTTCAGAGCTGAAGATGAAATATGGGTTATAGTAGGACATAATATATATGCCAGTTGAGTTACAGTCTGTACAGAATCCACTGAAGAACTCAAGCTGAACTCAACTGAGTCAGAAATAGGATTAAACCTGAAATATGTTTATTAGGAAGAGAAGCTTTAAATGCTAAACACAAGTGCCATGTCTCTGCGACTGACCTAATAAGCATGCATATAATCTTTCTAACTCTTTGGAGATTGGTGGGTTGCTCTTTAGGTCACTAATATTTATACATGATACATGCTTCAGACAGATAAAAAATGATACTTGATAGACTTCAGGAATGATACTGGGAAAAAAATTCACCCCATTCCAACTAGCTACAGCCAAAAATCCTTCAAGAAATTAGCAAAATAGAATAATATGGTGTGCATCATACTGGGATATTTATTTATTTTGTTAGTTTGATTGGGTAATACAAGCCCCTCATAGATAAGGTGATTACAAAACAGGAACAGCAACCAAAGTCCTGGCACAAATTACTAAAATCCCCACCTCACTTTTGTCAAGATCAGCATCGTTCCCAAGCCAAATTTCATAAAAAGAATACACTACTTGAAAACAGCAATGAGAAAAGGATCACTGGAGACTTAGAGTCTGGCAACCAAGTTCTGGGAAATTCTTTTGAAAAAGTAACTAAACTAGAAGCTGAGAGAGGCCTTCTTGAGCTTTTAAGGGGATCTGTATCCTGGACAAAATAAACTCATCAGAGAAAATCAGGTTTTGTGTCAGTCAATCATTTTCCAAAATTCAGAAATTACAAGAGGATCTTAATTTTTCTGTATATAAAAAACTAAGTCAAAAATTAAATAACTCAAAAAAAACCAAAAACAAAAACAAAACAAAAAAAACCAAAACAAACCAAGAACAAAACAATTAAAATATTTTTCATTATCTAAGTTATTCTCTAGATATTTTTTGTTGGTCATATTAAAACTGCGCATGAATCATGACCATGACTACAAATGTGATGATGAAATGTCAAAATGAGTTTTCCCTTTCAGACCAAAAGCATCTTGTAATTTTGAGTGATCAGGTGCCATTGACATTGTGACATTATAGCACACACTAAATTGCATACTTTATTATTAGTTGGGACAACCTATATAGATTACTTCTTTCTAATACCAAATACATTGGTTTGTTCTCCTAGACTGCCTTTACCAAATATTTAGTCCCATAACTCCCTTTTCAGTTATAAAAGAAACCTGGTCATGGGGATATCTAATATAATTTACATCGTGACAATCATTATTAAACGTTTAAAAGGAAAAAAAAATCTGTTGTATAAATTATTTTGTTCAAGACATACATAAACTGCCTTATAATGGTAAAATTTGTAAAAAGCTTATGACAATCAAACAGTTGCCATGCTGACAAGCATTTATAGCAGAAAATACTAATATTGTAACAGAATTGCAATGTCAATTCTTCTACTCAGACCAGAATAAAAAATTGAATGTTTGTATCCAAGTGCATCTGAAATTCTTATGCTACTTAATAGTGAAAACAACCCTTGATCTGACCTTGTCATAATTTGATCTCAAAGGCTGGCGATCTCTTTACCTTTCAGGAAATGTTTCTCAGCCCTTAGAAGTCACGCTGCATATTAGAGAAAGCTGTCTATTTACACATTTTAATCCTGGAAGGGCGGCAGTAGGTGGAATGATGGAAAGAAATGATCCATGACTGAATAGTGCTTATATTTCTCATACAATATTCTATGAAATTTGTATAATGCAGTTTAAAACCATCTGATTTTCCTCATGCTGAAGTTTATTACCTTGTTGATTTATTCACAGAAGGGCAAATTATACCAAAGAATTGATGATGGATTGTCCAGTCATAAACAGAACTTTTATCAGAGAACAAATCATGGCAAACTGGGAGTGGGAAAGGATTTCATTTAGTGATAAGCATTAGTTCTTAAAAATCTGACTTTAGACTGATTTCATCAAAGAAAACTATGCTTAACACTTTTTCTTCCTTTTCGGGAAATTTCAAGGATTATAGAGAACTGAAATTTGATGAAAGGTAATATATGAGAAATACATAGCATTAAAAGTTTCAGCAAGATATATTACATCTTAAAAGTCATATGCTAGAAACAGTCTTCATGTTCTGGTTTTAGATGCTCCTTCTCTTCATTTTTTTAAAATTTCTATGTCTATTCCTACCTCACATGCAGATGTAGAAAAAAAATTATCCTGTATATAAAGGTAAAAACATACTGCAGACACTCAATGAATTTTTAATATAAGCTTCATGCTAAAATTAATTTCAAATGTAAATTTAAGGGATTTTATAAACAAGTTTCAGAATGCAAAGATAAAGCAGAATGTCATTGTGGACATATAAGTGCCATTTTAATTAGTAAGATGGAATTAATGATCTCTGAATTGTATATTTGAACACATTTATCAAGGTAGACTTGAGAAAAAAAGATCCTTGGTATGCCAAGGATTTTTTTCCCTGAACAATATTTCAAAAAGAGCACCACCCACCCATTTTTTAATGAGACTCTGCCTTTTTTTTTTTCAAACTAAAAAAGACAGAAAATATTGGGTGGGCTAGATCAAGGAAAGCAAGTCTCTTTTATATTCACAGATGCATAAAGACATCCTGCTCTTTTCTTGGCTTAATCAGGTTTCTCTGAAGTAAGTAATGAACTTAGTAAATGGGTTTTTTTGGCCTGTATGTAGAGTAGATAAGCTCCTAAAAAGAAAAGAAGGGATCAGGTATTCCTTGCTAAAGCATTTCTATAGTATCTCATTTAGTCTGGTCCTTAGCAGGCATAAGACTTCCAGTCCATGGAATTCTCAGAAGATTGTAGACAGCACCACTTGCTTGAACTGTGACAGTCATGAACAACCCCACTGCACAAAATTGCATCCCAATCAGCTGTAGAGTAGCAGAAATGTAATTACCTTATTCAAAACTCTCCCAAACAGGTACAAAAATTAAGATAGCCATTTACCACTGGTTGTACATCAGCTTCTAAATGCCATCTTAACTCTGGGCTGTGAAGACCGCTGTGAAAGAAAGTAGTGCATTTTGCTATAATTCATGTGGAAACTGTACTGCCTTGTAAAACCAAATCCTTCTTCACTGCGTAGCTCAATCTCTGATTAACTTGAGCTCAATAAAATCAATGACATAGTCTTCTTTGCAAGAAATTTTTCCTAATCTACAGATGGGTCTTTTGTGTCTATGTGTGCCTGCGTACATGTATGTGCAACTATGTTTCATCTGAAACTTAGAATTAATAAGTACAACATATTCCTAGGAGCTCGTCATGTGAAATTAAAGAAGATCTGATAAACTAAATCTATTTGCCTTCAGGAGTTGCCTATCGGAGTAAATTCACCAGTGGTGTCCAACAGGGAATATGCCAGTAAGAACTTGGACATAGTCATCACATAAAGAACACCAAATAAACATGGGCTACTGAAAGTGAGCAGTGATCAAAAAATCAGTCTAAAATGCCTAATGGATATTAAAGACTTCAACCCTGGCGCTTAACCAAGAGGAATACAAGAGCAAATGCCAACTATTAAAATAGAAGCATTACTTTTACATCACATTTATTACACATCCATATTTTTCTGTGTGCTGTTGCCATCACTCTGACTTGTCATGATAACTTGTTTCTGGCTCTTCCTCTATTTCTGCTGATCCAAGGGGCTCATTCAATACCCACTAATAGAGGCAAGGGAAATCTTTCCATGACTTCAGTGCACTCTGGATCAGATCTCACATTTTCTGAAACTTTCACATCCTTTGAGACCCCAGCTCTCACATTTTACCTTAGACAATATTGTCTTCACAAATGGATATTTTTTTACTATGAAAATCAGTCTTTCCTTCTTGTTGAGGAAAGTGATGCCAGCCCCATTATTTATATCACATTTAGCAAACCCACAGGAGTTAAGCAAATCTGGAACCCTCCAGGAGATTGACTGCCTTGATGAGTGTAGCATAAGTCACCCAGGCTGAGGCCATTCACTCAGTTATTTCCGTGTGTAAATATTAAGTTACAAAGTACTGTAATGGAACTAACAGTGCCTGCCCCAAGTCAGGTGCAACGAATGAGCTCTGCTTCAGTACCAATGGTTACACACACACAGCACCCTTTGCTTGCACACGGACATGCATTGTCTGACACTGAGACCAGGTTCTCTGCAATTTCACATCCCTGAGACACCACTGCCTTCTTTTGTTGTAGTCCAGCTCTCACCCGGCAGGTGAAATTGCTCCCAGCCCACAATTACTTGACTCCATCTTTGCTGGAAAAGGGATGGGACACAGGAGCCACCCTTGGAGAAGGGATGGGGACACAGGAGCCATCCTTGGAGATGGGTGTCTGTTACTGCTGTAATGGCTGACTCTTCTGAGCTTAAAACCAGATCTGCCCTCCCTTAATGGTCCTCTTCTCAGCTTGGAAGATTCCTTGCCAAACATGTGGTTGCATTTTGTGGTTTTGGACCACAAGAGGAGGGGGATGGTGAGACAAATTATTTAGTACATGAGGCACCTTAAAAAGTCTTGTTTCACATGGGCCACTTGTTTCTGTGGGTTCTCTCTGTACAGAACACACAAAACTTCTGTGCCATCGATTTGTAAACAATAAAAGTCTATGTTTTCCATAGTACTTACCAATCTCACAGAGGAGAAAATATCAGTGATATTTCTTCCACCCTCCCCAGAAAGTATCACATGAAAAGCCTTGATTTAGTTTTGGTGTTTTTTTTTTCATCTACACAGAGGCATCAGACTTTTGTGTCCAAAATCTTCCATTCTTTCATTATTAAAAAAAAATATTTTTTACATTACAAATATGTGAAAATACCTTCTGAAACTTCTTCATGTCCAATTCATCTAATTTGATGTTACTTTCTAATAAGTTACAATCATTATTTTCCCCGAGCTCCTTGGTTCAGTCATCATTCATCAGTTCTCAGACTAAAAGGAGTTTTTACAGCTGGGTCATAAACCAAATCAATGGAAATGTTGATGCAGTATTAGCTATATCAATCCTAACAGGTGTCTCTATAATGGCCCTTGTAAAAAAAACACCTCTATGCAGCTCACCAGCAGGCTCCAAGGAGTGTGCAGAAGGAGGGAGCAGGGAATAATGAGTAATTAGGGTTTTCACTAACCAGAAAGATAGGTTCTTTCAATTTTTGTCCATTAAAAGTCACACGTGTAAGTATTGTGGTAATATAGATCTCAGCTGCGCACTTCCAGTAAACTCATGACGAAATATTAAAAACCCCAAAGAGGAATGGCTAATCTTCCAATTAACCTACTCATTGTGTGAGCAACCCCATGAGCTCTGCCACAGACTCACATCCAGGTGTCCATGTAAGGGATTTTCAGCAAGGAAAATGGTGTCTGTTGGAGTGATTGGCAGGAAAATATGCCACTGATCTGACATATTTATTGTTTAAATCACAGTTTAGGAAATGTCTTTGCATTGTGTGTTGGAAGGCCAAGCTGACCAAGAGCCCACTGCAGAAAGCACCACCACAGCCCTTGGAGGTGCCTCAGGACAACAGCCTGTCACTAGGAGGCCTTTTGGAGTGCACTCCTGTACATAAAAAACACTGCTCTATAAAGCTGTTTTTGTAATGCTATTATGTGGTTAATTACTTTTTTGAGCATTCCTACCAATTAGGATCTCCCTCTGATTAGTGCAACTCCATCTATGTCACGTGAACGACACCTTTCACATTCTTACTCCTGCAATCCTGCAGAGGAGTAGCATCTTCCTTATGCTTTGGACAACTGTACATCTGCATAAGCTAGAAGGATGTGTTAGTCAAAGCCACTGACTTCCCCTAGAGAAAGCTGAGGCACCTCCAGCGGTGATTAGTCAAGTTTTTATTAACTCTTGTATGAGTCACAATGGGCTTAAAGTTATGATTAATTCAGTTTCTAATGACACAATAATCAGTAGCAAAAAGGATTGCAGTGTGCAGAACACCTGCTCCTGGTCAAAACCCAGGAGCCTTTCCATAAGAGAATTTTAAAATGCAGGAACATTTTTTCATTTCTTAGATTGCATCTGTGCAGCACAAAATGCAACAGTTTGTTCTAACCTCCAGAAAGCAACTTTACCTGTGAAATATTAAACATATTCATTGTGAAACACAGAAAACATGAGTGTTCTGTCAGCATGGTGGTGTTTGTAAGGAGTCTGCACATCCTTTTGATGACAACACCTCACAGGATGAGGCACAAGGGCCCTTTCCCAAGTGCCACACACCAAACATCTCCTGAAGCTTCTAAGCAGACAAAAGCCCTTGTTCCTTACTGCAGTCTCCCCCATTGTGCTCACAGTGGCAATGTGCAACCCAGGTCAGTGAGACTCAGAAGCACCATACTTGATGACTCCCTTTGAACCGTCATTCATCTTGGAAAAAAAACGACAAGTAAGAAAGTGTCAAAAGGCCACACACGATAGGAAACCTTTTCCTTCTTGGTGAATGAATTTCACTTGATTATAGGGGACAGCCAATATTTGCCCCTTACTTGGGAACATTTACAGTTCCTATTCCTTTCCAGATTTTTTCCCAAGGCCTGCAAAGTCTCTGAAGACCCTTACATAAAAGTTCTCCTCTGTAGATTACTATGATATTGCACAATAGGTTTAGAAACTGAATTCATGAAATGTTTTGAGCATAAAGAATAAAGTTTCCTCATCAGAGATTCCTGGATAGCTTGATTCTTTGCTGGTGTCATGCCTGGGGTTAGCCTGGGAGGGAAAGAAGAGGGAGGGAGGAGACAAGAAGCACAGCACAATAAGTTGCTGGAGAGTCTATCGGGAGCTATTAAACTTGGATGAAAACATGACTTCCAGAGGGGCAGAAAGGCATAAAACTCCTTCATGAAAAACAGATAAAGGACTCTCTTTTCCTACTTTTGGTATACTCCAGCACAAAGCCCCTTCTGACCTCATTAGCACAGCTAGAGCTCCCTCTTCTGATTCACTCCCTCCTCCTCTTCGGGATGCAGACCTTAATATCCTCATGAGCAACGGCCAGAGCACCCAGCTGGGGCCTCTGCTACTGAGGTGGTGTGCTCCACATCCCATCTGTCAGCATCAGACTGTGATTCCCAGGACATAAAACTGAGGGATGCAAAATCTGGAACTGCATATAAACAGTTCAACCCAATAGGCTTCTTCAGATATGCTCCAAATATTTGTGCAGCAGGCTATAAGCAAAGGTAGGACTATCATCTCCAGAGTAAAACTACTGTTTGGAGGTAGTCACCCACTCAGGCTGCCTTGAAGTAACAAGTGTTTGCTGTGTGACTCTCTTCTAATCCTTGCGCAAGATTGAGGTTTCTTTGAGGACCTGAATCAAAGATGTCCAAAGAAACGTGTGCTAAAGTTTTTTATTTTTCTGTAATAGTAGCAAGATCCTACACAAAATCCAAACCAGAATAATTTGGCAGTCTCTCACAGCTAAAAATATTATTTTCTTTCAGTAAGAAAAAAAATTAAGTACTACTTGACATTCATATTTTTATCATCTTGACATTATAAAACCCAAAGGAAAGACTAGCAATTCCCTTTTTGTGCTGCCAGCATTGGTCTGCCTTTGATTTCCACTATGCTATGCCTAAATGTGCAAGTGCTCTTCAGAGAGGTCTGATAAAAAGATATGAAGCATGAGGAGTCTGTTCTTCACCATTTCTTTGGAGGGTGAACTCAGAATGGGGAGTCGTACACTTCTTAATGAGACATTCTGTTTCCAAGGCATGTTCATCTAGAATTAGCTCAATTTCTCTAAAAGAAGAAGTCAATACTAAGGGGGAAACATTCCCCACTGTTTAATCCCCTCTAGCACTGCATCTGAAATCCAGCCAAGTATCACATGTGTACAGTGCTCAGTATATACAGAATGTGTATGAAGTCAGCAAAACACAATTGCAGGACTTCTATTGAAAAAAACACAGAACTGACCTTTTGACAGAGAAAATGCTTCTTTCTCACCCAGTTACATCAAACTGGCTTTATGTTTTATCAAGCATTTTGCTTGCCTTTTCTTTTTCTCTTTCTTCTTTTTTTTTTTTTAATTACTATTTTAAAATTTTTCCTGATCATCCAAAACCTGTGGGAATAATCATAATGTTCATAATCCTTCCCCTGCAACCTTCCTTCTGCTCCATCCCTTTCTTTTTTTAGCGTGTTGGCAGCCCTGATCAATGTTGATTCATTGAAGGGAACAGAATCTGCAAACTCCTCAGTAACACTAGACAAGCTGCTACTACAGGCAGCTGCAGTTGCAGTTCGCATCTCACTGGGGGTTTTTCAAAAAACCCACCCACAACACACAAGGGGAATTCTCCCGGACAAGCTGCAGGTGCTATGGATATTTTCATTTAATATTCATTCTTGCAATTCAGCACATTTGTAATCCATGTGGTAAACTGTTACTTACATTTCTCCCAATGGACCACAACCAGATGTCGAAAATAAGAAGTCCGGTGGAGATATCGCTTCTTCCCCTCTTGGTTGTGCATTTCAATGGGCTTAAAACAAATCTGTTTTCTCAGGACAAAAGAATGTGCTTTTATGCATAAAGACACTTTTGTTGACATTAAGAACTAGTAAATTTATCCAGAAATTACACATACCTTGTAGATTTTGAAGTGCTTTAATTGGATGAGTGTTCTTTGGTTTATTAAAGAAAATGTGCTCTTTTTACATGGCATCACTATCAAATTGTTAGCTAAAAGGCCAAAAAAAGGATCACAGTGGAACACCACATGAATTCACAGACTGATTCTGTATATATCACAATATTTCCCCAGAAGTGTCAGGAGATAGGGATTTCTATAGCTGTTTGCTAAAATGTTTTGTTTATTTGTAAGCTTTTCTATTTTACTCATCACCACAGTGCTTTTGTGTTCTGAAAGCACGACAGAGTTACTGATTTTTGGAAAAAAAAAAGAAAAAGAACTAATATTTGAGGTTTTGTATTTAAATATATACCACAGATTGCTTGGGTCCTTTAGTTTATTTGTTTATTTGTTTGGAGTTTTTAAAAGACAAAAGAAAAACACAGCATTTTTATCTGATGCAGTTGCAGAATCAGTGCATTGCACATCAGTGACAATGAAGAATCTGCCACTGTCTTTGTTCTTCTGTACTCTGCTCGGCTCATTCCTAACACCTCTATGCACAGTCCAGCAGTACTTGAAATAATATTAAAATTTCCTCTAACAACTCTTCCACAGAGAAATAAGGGTGGAGGGACAACCCCTAAAGCCTCAGATAGAAAAATGTTCATGTTTTTATATATTTTTAGGGTAAAAATTATATTCTGCAAAAGAATGTCCCCAGCTTCCAGATTTATGCATGTATCTCCAAACTCATAAATACTGACAGGACAGTAGATACAGGTAAGAAAATAGATGGTTCTTTCCTTGGACATCTTTAAATTTTGAAAAGATTTTCATATTTTTCTCTGTGTGGAAACCATTCTTGTTTTCCATACTGAATATTTTCCTGTTCCTAAGGGCCCCAGAAAAAAAAAGTGTTCCATATGGCTAAAAGATGTACAATTTAACTGAAGCAGATAACTGTTGTCCTAAAAATTTGTCAGCAGAAGTTCAATCTTATTGTACAAAGTCATACTCTTCCTGGCACTTCTGAGTCAGAAAAAGAGCAGCATCTTTACTGACTCTCCCTGAGAAGACAGTTTAAATGAATATAAAAATCTGGTGGATGAGGACACCACACTGATACATTTAATTAGTTTATTAGGGCCCCCAAAAAGAAACTGGTTTCTTTTGCATCTGTCTCTCCAAAGTCAAGAATTCCAGCATAAGCTTAGGTCATGATTAGATTAGTGACCTCATCCTGGTCTCATATTGCAGACACTGGCCATGACCTCCAGTTTCAGGGCACATGGGGTGAAATCCTAGCTATTCTGAAGGCAGAGGGGCCCAGGCAGGTTTTCTCCTCACATTCTTGAGTCCTTCAGACTTTGCAGCTGCCCTGCAAAAGGGCCATGGCTGCAGAATCCCAAAGGTAAATTGATTGTCCACTCTACATGTGAAAATGATCATATAGAAAAGGTTTCCTTCTTTTAATTAGGACAAAAACAAATGAAAATAAGGAAAAAAGATTAAAAACACTTCTAAAGGATTGCTTGAAAATGTTTGGAAGAAAAGGGTTCTTGCCTCAGAGAAGACGGTACGTGAAGACAATGGAGCCACTATGCAGGGTACCAGAGTAAATCCTATAATCGTGCAGCTACCAAAGATATGCAAGAAATAACATGAGTAAGTATATGGTATATGCTTGAAATCCTACCTTGCCAGGGCTACCGTGGCTGCTTCATGAGAATTACAGATTTGTGTGCTGAGGTGGGAGAGAGCTGAAAAAGCTCAAGGGCCCAAAGCACTGCTTTTTCCATATGCCTTACCATTACTGAAACACCTGAGCTAAATAACCTATGTTAAGCTGCTGTAAAAAAAAAAAATTCAATAGCTCTCATTATAGCCCAGAATTTCTCATTTCCTACTTGTGGTGGGATGCCAGTTGCACCCTGGGTCGCTGTCTGGAGCACATAATGACAGTGGTTCAGGGCCCTTTAAAGGTATTCTCTTTTTACAATGCCAACAAGGTAGTGGCAGTAAAAAAGAGAAGGGGGGAAAAAATCAAACCCATAACAATACTGGTGAATGAGAAGCACATGTGCTGACAGAGGAATGAGTTCTGCGGGGAGCTGCAGAGAGTTAGTTAAATCCGGATGGCTGACGGCTTCAGAGATGTGACAGCAAGTAAGGAAGGCTAGTGGGAAGGTGACAGGAGACACCAGCACAAAATCCAGGTAATGAAAAGATGTGTGTTTTCACTTGTGGCCATGACAGGAAGAACATTTTTAGAAGTGTTTTCAAGGGAAGACAAATGCAAAAAGACAATGGCAAAACAGTTTCTAGACTCTGGACTACGTGGAGTTACATAAAGGGATAAGCATTCAAAAGTGCTTAATTACATTCCATTTTCAAAAATTATGTCTAGCAGTTAAGATATTATCTACTACTATGTTTCAGTGCCCAAGTCTCTTTTAGAAACAGAAATTCAATGTCAGGTCATTTAAATGGTTTGAATACTATATAATGCTATACTATACAATATATTGTGACACCTTTGTCTTTAATTAAATCAAGCTTCTGATGATTCTAGTAAGCATGTAAATTTTAAGTAGAGTTTATTGTTTAAATAATTTTAATGGAAATAATAAAAGACTATTTCTTCCAGCAATATAAGCCACAGCTATGAAGCAAAAGATTAATTCCACTCATACAGATTTCAGATAGAGATTTTTTTTTTTTAGTCCCGAAATAGCCACATATAGACTACACAACTGGTCAAGATGAGATATGAAGATGTTGCCTTGGATTGTCTCATTTCTGTGGTCGTGCAAAATGAAAATTCAAAGCAAATATGGAAAATAAAAAGTAAGAACTCAAGGTGTTGTTTTCACATTGTATATACTTAGAGTTTCTTGTTCCGATACAGATTATTTAAGGAAGGAATAGTTCACATAAAAGGTATTTGAAAGATAATCGGAAATCTCATTAAATATATGCCTGGATATTTTGCATTTTATGTGAAGCAATACTAAATGCCACTATTTTAGTTAGCTTAGATAATTTTTTTGTGGAAAACTTATAATTATCTTCACAGTTTGTCTCTAGTCCATACTTTAAGCTTTTCCTTACTTCTTTCTCTAACTCTGCCCCATCTTTTTTCCAATTGCCTTTACAATGCAACTGCTTCCCAAATTTCATTTTCTTCATTCATGAATCCAGAGCAAGACCTTTTCAAACCAAAATCGCAAATAACACAAATAACTCTCTAGATCCTTGTTCCATTTTATCAAAAGGATGTTCATGCCTTCTTGGTAAAATATTATATTGGTAATATCTGTGTGGCAGTCCTTGCTTTCAGTTATCATTATAAGACTTAGGGCTGAAAATTTTCAGGATATTGATTTTTTTTTTTTTTTTTTTTTGAGTTTTAAACTTTCTTGGTGAAGTTCATAATTTATTTACTTAATCACAAAATCTCAAAATAACCTGAGTTAGAAGCAACCCACAAGGAACATTGAGTCCAACCCCTGTCCCTGCACAGGACAGCAACAAAAATCACACCACGTGCCTGAGAGCACCATCCAAACGCTCCTTGAGTGAGCTCTGTCAGGCTTGGTGCTGTGACCACTTCCCTGGGGAATTGTTCCAGTGCCCAACCGCTCCAGGTGAAAAAACTTCCCCTTATATCCAACCTAAACCTGCCCTGACACATCTTCCCCATTCCCTCAGGTCCTGTCACTGTCACCAGAGCAGAGATCAGTGCCTGTCCCTCTCTTCTGCTCCAAGGAAGCTGTGACTGCAGTGAGCTCTGCCCTCAGTCTCCTCCAGGCTGAACAGACCAAGTGACCTCAGCCACTCCTCACAGGCTTCCCCTCAAGGCCCTTCATCATTTTCATTGCCCTCCTTTGGACATTCTCTAGTGGTTTAACATCTTCTTTACATTGTGGCACCCAGAACTGCCCCAGCACTGGAGGTGAGGCTGCCCCAGAGCAGAGCAGAGCAGGACAATCCCCTCCCTTGCCCAGCTGGCCATGCTGTCCCTGATGCCCCCAGGACAGGGATGGCCCTCCTGGCTGCCAGGGCACTGCCGGCTCATGTTCACAACTTGCCAGAAACCAGTGTAATAAGTACATCTCAGGCATATTAGAGGAATTACAGAATGTTCTCTCATTGTAGAAATTTAGCAGGTAGTCTCAACAAAGCTTCTTTTGATCTTCTGCTGCACTTTCTTCCTTTCTAAGATTCTTCTTCAATGCAAAACACACCTTTAAAGCTGAAAATTCTGGACTTTTAAGACTAACAATAGAATTCATCATTTCTTTTTCCATGCACAATTCCACTGACTTCTCCTGTGACAGCATTTGAAAGCAAAACCTCCTTGATTTACATTACATTTAAAGACCTTTGCTCCTGTGGGAGTTTTGAACTAAATAGAGTCCATCAACACTTCTCAAACCTTCTTGCTTTTTAGATTTCCCCTTGCTTAGTAATGCTAGAAAGTAAGTGGTTCCAATTAAACTTAAATGTCAGTCCTTTGTTTGCCCATAATGATGAAGGATTCAGACAAGTTCATAACAAATAAAATCTAAATATAATTTTGATCTTGTATAAAAAATTATCATTACTCAGTTTAGATCCTATGAAACTCCCAACACATCTGGCAGAAAAGTTAGTTCTTAATTTTCAAGTCTCTGTGTACTCCAGAACATGTATGGATGTCCAAACCTACTGCAGTGAAATTCCACATGAATACAGCCTTCAGAAAGTGAATGGATCACATCTGAGAGAGCTCAATTTCAAGGGCATGAAGAACTTTGCAAGCTGAAGCCAAAAGATATGATTCATATCAGATAAAGTATGCACTGCTTCTGCAAATGCAACCCTTGGGGATACCTAATATTGCTTATGAGGACATGGGAGTCCAAGGAATAAGGTCAGAAGAACTTTGTAACAAGGGAAAAAGATTTTAAAATATCAAGAGAAAACTGTCAGTGGGAAAAGGTTTCAAAGCTCTCAACAGAAAGTCAAAATATGCTTCTTGGAACTTGTTAGTATATATTTTTTAGCTCCCATTTGGATTGTCTGGGAAAAACTCAGTCCCAAAATGCTCTGAGACATTCTTCATAATTGTCTGAAGGTGAGGGTGGCCTACAAAGTGTTTCAATTATCAAAGAAAATATACCAGCACATTTCCCTTAGCACACGTGGGCTTCAGTTCGGCAGAGCCCTTGATTTGGTGTGTGAGCTATAAATGACTCCTTCACTGAGATCTCATTGGAAGAAAGGAAACCCAAGAAAAGCAGTGACTATTTAGTCAATGAGTTACCCAAATGCTGTTAACTGCTGGCTATGTCACAATTTTTAATCAGACTGAAGTTTTTTTGATATGGCTTCACATTTATACAGTGATGTTGGAGACTCTCAAGTCCCATTGAGGATAGAAAAATATATGGGAACTACTTTTCTTTCTGCAACTTCATTTTCCTCTGTGCAAGTAAAGCTTACCATTGGAGACACGAGGGAATAAAATGACCTGTTAAAGAGTTACTCTCTTTTTGTCTGAGAAGAAGTTGGAACAATACTCTGACTAAAGAATGGATCAATTTTCCAGAGACAAAAAGATGACAGTCTAGAGTTAAAAGCAAAATTTGTAACTAGAAAAACAAAAAATGACTGCACTTATGGCAGAAATAGCTGCAGGTACAAATAATGTGATTTCACAAGCATTAGTTAAAGGCATTAAATTAACTGACATTCTTAAAAATGAAGGAGATTCCTGAGGATTAGGAAGTGGCAAATACAACTCCATTAGTTTAAAAAGGGTCAAGAGATTAAAGACCAAGAAACTGAGACCAGGGAGTTTAACATCTGTTGAAGGGAAATCTTGGAAACCTTAAACTATTCAGTAGGAAGAACACCTGGGAAAGCGGTTTTGTTAAGCAATGTGGAATCAAGCAGTTTGTGTTTAACTATAAATGCCAGTAACTAATAGACCTGATCTGCTGGAGTTACTTGAAAATAACACTCTTGTGATAAGAGAAAGGGAACTTACTGGCTCTACATGGCAACAGTGAGGGAGACACTAGAATGTATAAAAGAAAGATGAGGCAATAGGCCAAAACCCATTCTGGGTAGTAATGATGTTTAAGAATGTGGAAGAAAGGTTGGGATCTTTTGAAATTATAAAAGGTTTCAAATGGGAATAACTGACTGGTCAGTTTGTGTTCTTTATAATACATAATATAGATGTAAAATATTGTTGGTGCAAAGCTATTGAAAGTAATATTTATTCATAAAGTAATTTTGGGATTGTAAAATTGTGTTCATTTATGCATTGTAACATTATACCATTACTGACTTTAAAAAACAAGTGGATTTTGATGAGGAATTTCAAATGTATGTTGCCATACAGTCTTGCTTTTATGCCTTCCATTCATTCATTCTGATTTGCTCTAATTTGAGCTTGTTTGGAACTAGACACAAGAGTGTTTGGAATAGAAATAATTCCTATCTGTGTTTTTATATTGAATACAATGGGGTTTCAACTTATTGGGGCTGGGACCCTTAAATAGGGAGTCTGCAAAGGATTAGTCAATGATTATGTATGTGATTTTTCTGAGCAGAGGCAGTGTATAAAAGCACTAGAACTCTCTAGCTTAAAATCCAGGGGTGGCTTTAAGGAAGACTAAAAATCCAGGAGCACCTGGGCTCCAATCCCAGCACTGCTGCAGATGCCTTGTGCTGGTATGCTCTTCTACTGCCTCTGGTTTATTTTTCCCTTCTGTTAAACAGAGATAATAAACCCAGCAGGTTTTATGAGGTTAAAGGTGTTAAAGTTGTGAATTCCTGTAAAAACATAGAATGGGAAGATATATAAAAATACAAAATGTATTTCTTCAGAAGAAAATGTGTGGCATATTAAGCACAGAAGGAGTTCTCATTTGGTGTGAATCAGAACAAGCACTTCACCTATTGTCTCAGGTTATAAACCTTTTGACAAGACTTGGGTATTAATATATCTCCAGATGCATTTGACCTATTTTTGCTATGCCATCATCAAGCTTGTTACTGAAATAGTTATGTTAGCTAGGATTGGGCAAGAAAAGAAAACCCAGCACAGGTTTAACTGCCTGTGCTGCTTCTCAGAGAGGGACATGATATCCTAGGGAGGGCCCGTGCTCTCAGGTGACACAGAATGAAGCTGTCACCAGAAATTCTTATGAGAGAGCTTCCTGACTCAGTTATTTGATCTCTGATGCACCAGTTTCTCTGGCAGATTCCAGGGAAGGGTCTGTCCCCCTCAGAACATCTCGAGCTGTTCTCCAGCCTGTGTGCTGACTGGCACTCAGGGAAACACAACTTGACAGAGTTCACAGACCCAAATCACCCAGAAGAGCGTGAGCTCACAGCTTCCTGCAGAAAGGAGATGGAAAATCTTTTCTTATACTGTGATGAAACCAAATGAGGATTTTAAAGAATAATTAGATCAATAGGAAAGGAAAGTTTGGTTCAAAAAGTCTGTTTGAAAAGCAGGTTTTCTAAACAGATGCACAAAT